>JACXGI010004925.1:5407-50459 GCA_016801175.1 Esox masquinongy
GAGACAAAGATAAATCATGTCAGAACTTTTTCCACTTTTAATGTGACCTATAATGTGAACAATTCAATTGAAAAACAAACTGAAATCTTCGAGGGGGAAAAATGAAAAATAAAAACCTTACAATAACCTGGTTGCATAAGTGTGCACACCCTCTTATAACTGGGGATGTGGCTGTGTTCAGAATTAACCAATCACATTCCAACTCATGTTAAATAGAAGTCATTACACATCTGACATCATTTAAAGTGACTCTGATTAATCACAAATAAAGTTCAGCTGTTCTAGTAGGATTTTCCTGACATTTTCTTAGTTGCATCTCATAGCAAAAGCCATGGTCCGCAGAGAGCTTCCAAAGCATCAGAGGGATCTCATTGTTGAAAGATATCAGTCAGGAGAAGGGTACAAAAGAATTTCCAAAGCATTAGATATACCATGGAACAGTGAAGACAGTCATCATCAAGTGGAGAAAATATGGCACAAAAGAGACATTACCAAGAACTGGACGTCCCTCCAAAATTGATGAAAAGACGAGAAGAAAGCTGATCAGGGAGGCTTCCAAGAGGCCTACAGCAACATTAAAGGAACTGCAGGAATTTCTGGCAAGTAGTGGCTGTGTGCTACATGTGACAACAATCTCCCGTATTCTTCATATGAATGGGCTATGGGGTAGGGTGGCAAGAAGCCTTTTCTTACAAAGAAAAACATCCAAGCCTGGCTGAAGTTTGCAAAAACAAACATCAAGTCTTCCAAAAGCATGTGGGAAAATGTGTTATGGTCTGATGAAACAAGTTGAACTTTTTGGCCATAATTCCAAAAGGTATGTTTGGCGCAAAAACAACACTGCATATCACCCAAAGAACACCATACCCACAGTGAAGCATGGTGGTGGCAGCATCATGCTTTGGGGCTGTTCTTCTTCAGCTGGAACCGGGGCCTTAGTCAGGGTGGAGGGAATTATGAACAGTTCCAAATACCAGGCAATTTTGGCACAAAACCTTCAGGCGTCCATTAGAAAGCTGAAGATGAAGAGGAAGTTCACCTTTCAGCATGACAACGACCTAAAGCACACATCCAAATCCACAAAAGGATGGCTTCACCAGAAGAAGATTAACGTTTTGGAATGGCCCAGCCAGAGCCCAGACCTGAATCCAATTGAACATCTGTGGGGTGATCTGAAGAGGGCTGTGCACAGGAGATGTCCTCGCAATCTGACAGATTTGGAGTGCAAAGAAGAGTGGGCAAATATTGCCATGTCAAGATGTGCCATGCTAATAGACTCCTACCCAAAAAGACTGCTGTAATAAAATCAAAAGGTGCTTCAACAAAGTATTAGTTTAAGGGTGTGCACACTTATGCAACCAGGTTATTGTGAGTTTTTTATTCTTTATTTTTCTCCCTCAAAGATTTCAGTTTTTTTTCAATTGAATTGTTCACGTTATAGGTCACATTAAAGGTGGAAGAATTTCTGACATGATTTATCTTTGTCTCATTCTTTTACATCACAAGAACCTGGCATTTTAACAGGGGTACGTTAGATCCATATACATACACACACAGTGTACCTTCAGAAAGTGTACACAGTGAACCTTCAGAAACACACACACACACACACACACACACACACACACACACACACACATATATACATATATATATATATATATATATATATATATATATATATATGTATACACACACATTGAAATAGAAATCATTAGTTTAAAATAAAATAGGTAAAAATCATTCGGAATGGTAATAATGAAGAAATGCTTACAAATTTTTCTGTGCAAGGAAAGTCGAAAAGCTTGATCAGGCCAAAGTCATCCCCGGTAACCACATTGAGGCCAGCATGAGAAACACATGCACAATTGACATCAGCCTTTTCAGCATTTCGTGGCCACACCCCCAGCACCTCATCTCCTAGTACACTGTGAAAGCAAGTGGAAATGTTGTGTTATTGTAAAACCTGAAATGGTTGTATTTGAAGAATAAAAAGAAACAGTATAATTTCAGTGATTTCCAATTTCATTTACCTCACTTTCTCTTCTTCTAAAAACCCACTGAATTAAGCCAAATTTTCCACGCTTTAAACGTCTCCTTCAATGTGTTTTGAGAAGGAAACAGTGAAAGTGAGAAATATACTGTAACAATTTCAGCCACACGGGATTGTTTCAGTCCCTGTTTAAGTTTTGGTTTTGTTGGTTTCCCTGCTGTTAGCGTCATGCCCTTATTCGGAGTTCCAGTCCTTGTTAGTTACTTAGTCCATGTTGTTCACCTGTGTTTGCTCTCACCTGTTCTGTGTTGTCTCGTTAGTCCTTGTATTTAGTTCTGTTGTTTGTTCAGTTCATTGTAGGTTATTGTTGCTGTATGCGGCATTGTAACATGTTCCTGGTTCATGGCCTCTTTAAGAAGCCTATGGGTTCTGTTTGAGTACTTTTGAAGTAAATATAACTGTTTTGGGAATCCCCTGTTTGCCTGTGCCTGCTTCCTATACACCCTCAGAGCATGACAAATACAGAGAATCTTTCTAGGCAATACATTGTCAGTAACTTGTATATTTGTACTTTTTAATTTAAATCATGTGCATAATGGTAGTACTTTGTATAGTTGCTCAGCAAATCTCCATTTAGTTAGTGTCCAAAGTATTTTCACATAATGGCCCTCATTCATGAAACGTGCGTACGATCAAATTTGATCTTAAAATAAGCATACGATCATTTCACTGACAGAGCTGGTATTCATTTAATATTATCTTTGTCGTATTCTTACGATCAAACTCACGTCTGGTCAGAGACCGTGTAAACCAATGTCAAAAAATAAGATCACACTTGATTCGCAATGAGACCATAATTATCCCGAAAAACAACATTCACAACAGCCTCAGTAACAATAACAAGAATTATAATTAAAGCTGCAAGCAGCATTGAGCAGGTTTCAGCAAACAGCACTGAACATCCTTATTGCACCACTTGCGCTGAGAAACACATATGAACCCAGTAGCACCAAATGTGGCATGATGATTTTTTTCAAAATGTCTATCATGGTGAACTTTATGGCTCCCAATGGCTAAAATGTTATTTGTTTTATTACCTTACATAACCCTTTTCATACTTTTACTCACATTGAGTGAGCAATATGAGCTTGCAAATATGGCCAACTCAATAGCGCCACCTTGTGGTTCATTGGAAAGGGCTTTGTCCCATTTGGTCATTTCGTGATGGTAAACAAACCTACCAAGTTGAATTATAATATTATTTTGGGGATAGGGGTTGTGTGCTAATATGTACAAAACTCAGCCAAGCACATGTTCGTGGTCAACAGTGGCCAGGTTTTTTCACAAATAGATTTAATTAATATAAATGTAAAGATTGTCATACATACAGGCAAAATGTGAAATGAACATATGTACGAAGTAAAAATATAATCCGAAGCATGTAGGAATTCGGTGCCTATATGCGCAAAACCACACCTCTATACAAGTTCATAGGGCAATAGCGGCCATGTTTATTTGACATACTGGCCTGCTTTATATAAATTTTAAAGACCTTCTTCCATAGATGTCAAATGTGAAATTACGTGAATATCGGTCATTTGGTGCCATCGGAGTAGCGTTTTAAGTCTTTTTCACAAAATCAAAATGGCCGAAAAAACATAACAGAAAAGTTAATGGATCCCAATTGCAAATATGTTCCATGAGAGGTGATGGACTTAACTATCACTTTTCAAGGCTCTAACTGAAATGAGGTGAGCGTGGTGAGCTAGCATATGTGGAAAACCTCAATAGAGCCACCATGTGGTTGATTAAAAAATTTTGCATTCATTTTTGTCCTATCATCTTTGTCAACATACAAGCAAAGTAGAATTATAATATCATTATCCTTTTAGTAGTTGTGTGCATAAATGAGCAAAACCACGCCCTTGCACATGTTTATTGGTCAACAGCGGACATGTTTTTTAACCTACTGGCCTGGCTTATATAGCTTTTGATGGCCTTTGTCCATAGATGCCAAATATAAAATTACGTGAAGATTGGTCATTTGGTGCCATAGAAGTAGCGTTTTAGTTATTTTTCACAAAATCCAAAATGGCGGAAAATCCATCTTGATCTATAGAAAACAAATGTCTTGTCATGTAAAGATTGGACATTTGGTTCTATAGGAGTAACTTTTTAAGCATTTTTCACATATTGAAAATGGCTGAAAATCCATCAAGGCAGAGCTAATGAGTTCCAAAGGCACATATGTTCCTTGTGAGGAAATGGAGTCACCCACACTTTTTTTGTCTCTATGTCAAACGGAGTGAGTGGCATGAGCTTGCGAATTTGTCTGATTCAGCATCACCCCCTTGTGGTCAATCAGAAAATGCTTGCACATTGTACGTCCTGTCAAGGTTCTGAACATATGGAGCAAGTTGTGTCATACTATGATCAACGGTGTCTCATTAATATACTGAAGTACAAAACCACGTCCACTGAAAGGTTTATTGGTCAATAGCGGGCACATCTTTTGACATACTGTTTTGGCTTACACATATTTTACAGACCTTGGGCTATAGATGCCAAATATCAATGGACATGAAGACCGGACATTAGGTGCCATAGGAGTATCGTTTTAAGCATTTTTCACAAAATCCAAAATGGCCAAAAATCCAATAAGGCGGACTTCATAAGTTCCAATGAGAAAGATTTTCATTGTGAGGAGCTGGACCTATGTACCAATTTTCATAACTCTAAGTCACATGGGGTGGGCGTGGTGGGGTTTCGAAGTTGGCCACTTTGGAGGCTTATTACAGTGCCACCATGAGTCCGATTTGCATACCATTGCACCAGAAGTTGTGGCCCTTGGGCCTGTATTAGCATGTAAAGATGGGCCTTTTTGGGCCATTTTATCTCTCAGAAATTTGCAAAAAGGACCAAAAAACGCCGGAATAATAATAATAAATATAGTTGCAAGTAACCATGGGACGGGGTTATCCTGTGACATGGTGAGCTTGGGGATGCAGCCATATAAATATTTTAAGCAAATGGCAGCAGAAATATTCCCATGGTAAGCACTTTAACAGAGTTTTTTTTACAGTGGTCAGCCATATTGTCCTCCAGCTTGTATTATTTCCCTTAGCTTTAAATACCCTATAGGGAGACATCTATTAGAAACATGTATGCTGCTGGCCAGGTCATTGAGTTATTATTGATTTTATGTAGGTTTTTATAGATTTCATGTAATTTCCAAAGTATAAAATATCCAAGATGGCAGACATGATAGTTCCTTGATACAGTTTTGTATCTCCTGGGGAATGAGGCATGTACGCAAAGAACCGGCAATCTAGGTCAATCGGGGTGGAAATAGTGTCATTGTGAAAAAACGTATTAGGGCATGGCCTGTGGCGGCCCCTGAGGAGAAATTGGGTCCAGTGTCTGTCTGTGTGGTGGGTATACATGGTCTATATTTTCATTGTGCCATAATGTAATGCACATTTGAAGTTTACGGATGCATTTGTTTTACACTGGTCAGCCATTTTGTCCGCCATTTGTATTTCATCTCTGAGGTGTGAACACCGTTAAGGGAGACATGTAAAAGACACATGGTTGCCGATTGCCAGGTCAATCAGAGTTATTGTTGATTTTATGTAGTTTTTTAAAGGTTCCATGAAATGTTCACTGTACAGCATATCCCAGATGGCAGACATGAAAGGCCCTTGATGCAATTTTGTACCTCCTGCGGAATGAGGCATGTACACAAAGAATAAGCATTCTAGGTCAGTCGGGGTGGAAATGGCATAATTGTGGAAAAAATACCTTAAGGCTTGGCCTGTTGCACCCCCGGTGGAGAAATTGGGTCGGGTGATTGTGTGGATAATATACCTGGAATGTATTTTCATTGAGCCATAATGTTATGCACAAATGAAATGTATGCATCCGTAAGTTTTACACTGGTCAGCCATTTTGTCCACCATCTTGTAATATATCTCTTAGCCTTAACAATGTATCTCTTATTCCTTCTCACCCTATAGGGAGGCATGTATGAGACACCTGTACGCCAAAGGGCAGGTCAATTGGACATATTGTTGATTTTAAGTAAATTGTTATAGGTTTTGCCAAATTTCGTATGGTACAGAAAAATCCAAGATGGTGGACTTTACGGGTTCTTAACGGTTTTTTGTTCCTCATGAGAAATGTGGCATGTACACAATGAATCAGCATTCTAGGTCAATCGAGGTGGAAATGGCACTATTGTGAAGAAACCGAATGTGGGTGTGGCCTGTGGCGCCCCCTATGGAGGCTTTGGGTCAGGTCTCTTTGTGGTAGGTATTTTCACCAAGGACTTTTTGAGTTATTCAGCAGGTTCAAGGAAAAAAACAAAAACAAAGAATAAATAAATTAAAAATAATAATAATTATAATTATAACACCAACGATAACGATAGGGTTTCTCCTTCGGAGAACCCCTAAATACTAACAATAACAATAGGGTTTCTCCTTCGGAGAACCCCTAATAATAATAATACTAACAATAACAATAGGATTTCTCTTTCAGAGAACCCCTAATAATAATACTAACAATAACAATAGGGTTTCACCTTTGGACAACCCCTAATAATAATAATACTAACAATTACAATAGGATTTCTCTTTCGGAGAACCCCTAATAATAATACTAACAATAACAATGGGGTTTCTCCTGTAGAAGATTTTGTAAATGTTACATTACTGTTTTTATTTTTCATATCAAATGTAATCTTACATTTGTAATTCATAATATACTAAGTGAAATATGATTTATTCTGTCTAACTACTGAGCTCACCTAAGACAAGGTAAAGCAGACACCAATTTTACTAAAGATCTGTGGTAGAGTCGACGGGAAGGATTGATCCTCGGTGGGGTGATGCCCTCCATTTGGTGAGTTGATCCTAGAGGAAACCAATATACCAATAATTAAATGTGCATAACGCCTGTTTGAGCGTTAAAGCTACCTGGTTGATGTAGCAATATTAATCAAAACTGTCTGGTTGATACAGTTAAATGATATGTAGAGCTACCTGTTAGATGTAGCAATATTAATTAAAACTGTCTGGTTGATGTACTACGTAAAGCGCTGCCTCCTTGATCCAGCCGAAATAATAAAAATAAAAAACAAAAGAAGAAAACTGTCTGGTTGATACAGTTACATATTGATACGCCTGCTTGAGCGTACACCGCCTGTTTGAGCGGTAGCGCTGCCTGGTTGATGCAGCCAAAATAATAAAAATAAAAAAAGAGGAAAACTGTCTGGTTGATACAGTTACATACTAATACACCTGTTTGAGTGTACACAGCCTGTTTGAGAGGTAGTGTTGCCTGGTTGATGCAGCCGAAATAATAAAAATAAAAAAACAGAAGAAAACTGGCTGGTTGATGCAGTAATATATATTAATTGTCTTGTTTGTGTCAGTTGTAATATTGCCCTGTTTTGTATTATGGTATTTCATGTCATGACTGATGTATGTTTCTAGAATAAGGTGCACTACTACGATATTTTTACATAGATAGAAATTTGGCCGAAATTGAAATAAGAGGTACCTCTGTTTGGCAAACTAAACTGTAGCTATCGGCCAGCCCCGGCTGTGTGAGATTGATTGAGAAAATTGCTAACGTTAAAAAAAAGAAGAGAGAGAAAATGGTTTTGGATGTATGGGTGTATGTGGAGTGTGTGAGAATTGCCAACATTGTTAGTGTAGGGAGTGTATGAAAGATGTTAATAGTCGTTGACACTCTAAGTTTGAAAATATTACAACGGATCAGCGAATCGTGAATGACTTTATGTGAAATGTAACAGAATTGATAGCTACATGCTTTCAATTTTTGTGGTCAACAGCCATCTGTTTTATCATTTGGGTTATTATTTGTATGTATTGAATGTTTAATAGTTAGTGACAAGAGACTGCCGATCCACTTTGGGCTGAGTGTAGAGTAGGGATAGATAGGTTAGATTTTATATTGAGTTAGGTGAAATAGAGGTGTGTTTGTGTTAACCTGTATTATTGCGGTTGTGTACTGTGTGAAGCCCTGAGGTGAAGAATAAGAATAGCTGTAAAATAGGATAGATTTGCTTGACAGGGTTGTGGACTGAGTGTGTGTGAGAGTGAACAGGAAAATAGAATAGGTAACAGCTCAGAGTGTGTCTAGGGGGAGGTGCCCGTAGTTCACGCCTACCAAATTAACATGGCCGAGCCTAAAGGAGTCAAACCTATTACATTCCCTGACACACCCCTGGAGTTCATGATTTGTAAACACCCACAACTGAAGAAAGAGCTCACCCAACTGAATAAGAAATGGTGGGTGTGGACAAAGAACATTGAGAATCAATGGCCATCTACTGGTTGCGTAGCAATGAAGTACCTAAAGGCTTTACAGCAAATACAAGATGAGAGAAATAAATGTACACCAAGTACACCAAGAGAACCAGACCCAAGCCAGCATGGGTGTACGACAGGATGAAGGTGCTGGATCACAGAACAAGCAAAAGAACACTGAGACTAGAGAAGAGTCAGAAAACGATGAAGAAAGTTCAGAAGACCCAGACAGAGGAAGAATGTAGGCCTGTACTAGTCAGTATTAAAGGGAAAATGGTTACTAAAAGGAAAAAGGCAGAGCTTGAACGAAGACCTAGATTAAACCAAGATCTGAGTCGCCACTATCAAGAAACATCTGATTGGATCATTGCAGCAGATCAATGTAGAGATACACTAGAGTCAGGATGCCTCGATGTAGAGCAAGCAGAAAAGATGGCAGCAGCAAGAACAGATTGCCTGGTGAGAGCATGGAAACACTTAGACAGAACTGAGAGTCTACTGGAAACAACTACAAGAGCAAGATGTTCGAAGAGTGAAAGAAGACACACCGAGAGATACCTTGGAACTCAAGCTCCTATGTTACTGGTACCCAATCCCGGCAACCCAGGGGTCCCGTTTGAGCAACAGCAACCCTTTGAGCAAATGGATCACGGCATTTGAACAGCAGACTGTTCATAATCAAGCAGACCCGGCCATAAGCAGACCCGGCCATAATCAAGGGCGCTGTGCACACAAGGGGGAAAGGTAATGTGTCTTGAGGGAATCATGCTTCAGATCAAGCTGCTAAACAGGCTGCAGGATTACAACCATCTGGTGACTTTCATCAGTTATCCCTCCTTGACATGAGTGACTGCTCATTGGCCGATGTGTTGACACTCCAGAAGGAGGCTGCTGTTGAGCACCCCTTCTGGGCCTCTAGAGGTTGTGCACAAGACCCTGACTCTGGCCCTTGGTGTCAGTTGAACTCCGGGAAAGTGGTAGCTCCCACAGGCTTAATCACCTCATTGTGTAGAGCAGCCCACAGAGTGTGCCACTCTCCAAGGGGGGAGATGGTCAGACGTTTGTCAGCAGAATGGTTTATCCCAAATTGCGCAGAACATTGCCAAAATTTCATTTACCAATGTCAAACGTGTCAGGAACACAACATAAAGAAAGGAATCCATATGATTCCCGGAGCAATGCCACCTCCCATGGGTCCATTCACGCATTTGGTTATCGACAACATTGTTATGATTGAACGATGTGCGACAACACAATACTGCCTCGTTGTGATAGACAGATCCTCACGATGGGTGGAGGCGTTTCCCACAACCCATTGTAATGCCAGATCCGTTGCGAAATATCTGGCTGGCGAATTTTTTCCAAAATTCGTTGTTTGCACCACACTGTCATCAGACAATGGGACACATTTCACAGCAGAACTTGTTAGAGACATGTAAAAGTTTAGGCATTAAACAGAAATGTTTGTGTTTACCACCCTCAGAGCGCAGGAATTGTTGAATGTGTCAGTAGAACCCTGAAGGGGGCGCTAGCCAAAGCATGTGAGGAAACAGGAATTAATTGGGTTGAATGTCTACCACTAGCTCTGATGAACATGAGATCCTCAATAAACAGAGGAACAGGCCTTACATCTCATGAGATAGTGGCAGGGAGACATGACTGTGCCATTAATACGACCTCCAGGTGTTGCAGTTTCTAAACTGGAGGAATATGAGGTAACGTCTTAAATTGACTAGTGATTGAGTAGTGAGAGGATAAATAAACCAGTGGTTCTGGGTCGTGCAGTTACCCTAATGATGGCAGAGCTTGCTTTTTTAAAGGACTTTGGCTCTGGGCTGAGAAGCGAAAGTGTTCCATATCTGCGCAGATTTTGTCTCGGAGAATGACGAATGGTTAATCAGCCATTTTAGGCTATAAATTATGTTGAAATCCATCAATTCATAGGTTGCTGATCGCCACACCCACATAAATTACTGGTGTGTCATATGTAAATAAGGACAGGGGCAGCACATTCTCGCGTCCAAGGCTTTATTCGATTTATCAATCTGCAATGACATCTACGCTCATTTCGACCAGGTGCGACAGTTTCATGAATCACACTTAGAGATGGATTGCAAGTCTCGCCCAACGTTCGAATCTGAGATCTTTTCTGAGAAGGTTTCATGAATGAGGGCCAGTGTTTGCAAGCTGAATAAACAAAATCTTAAAGGAATGTTGCTGAAGAGTTGATATCTAGAGTAGTTTCTGTTTTGAAAAGCTTGGAACAACCTCCGCTTGTTCAACTTCAGCTTGTTGTAGGAAAGCAATTTTTCAAAACATTGAAGCAGACCCCTTTAGGGAAATGTACTGGAACATTATGTGATAGCTGTTTTAGAACATAAACAGGAACACATCACAGTTGTGACTGACATGGGTGCATGTAACACTTATCACTCTAATGATCTAATCTACTTCTTGACATAGAAAATAAGATTAAACTTATTTTTCTTTCAAATAAATAGAAAATGGGGATTCGTCAGGTGTGCATGCTGATGGTCAGTCACTTTGTTCCATGGTGCAAGTATTGTGCTGTTAAGACATGACAGGTTTTTATTGTCGACTGTCATTGGTATCCCCAAAAAAATATGTGACTAATAACGCAATTTAAATTAATTCAGACAATTTAACAAAAATCACAATATTGAATCCAAATTTTATTTTCTTTGACAAGAAAATAATGGAACAAATCAAATTATTTTTTATATTAAATCCAATATAAAAACTAAATCTATTTCATGAAATAAATTAGATCATTAGACTGAAAAGCCTTACACGCACCAACAGATTTTAGTTCTTGAAGCATCTTACCTTGTCCAGGTGGCCCAAGTGATCCTTTCAGTTACAGATTGCTCAACTAACATTTTCCCTGATGGAACTTCGTGGACCTGTCGACTGTATGTACCGGTGGATACCTGTAATGATACCACAATTCAGCTACTGTAAGGAAAATAAGTTTTGTACAAACACTCGTTAAAAAATAAGTTTACCCATTTTTATAATATGTTATGGAATATAAGTGTGTAAATAAATGAAGAAAGGAGCTTCAATGATATTATGGGGTTGCTAGATCTGGGTGCATTGAACATGTGCATTAAATCAGGGGAAAACCAAGTTATTTTGAAGCACAATGTTGAATCCAATATCAGAAAGCAGGGTTACCATTACGGTTTAGCAGGGGAAACCGGGATGCCGAGAATTCCCATCCTCCCTAAACTCACTCCATTTTCCCTTTACAGAAACTCTCGGGACCAACACTTGACCAACATTTCCTTCAAATAAAAACCTGAAAATAGCTGCAAACAACTTATTTCTTTATCAAATATTATTTAATAATGCATAATCCCTTTCCGAACAGTGTTGGTTATTTTCTAAAAGGCAACTTTTAGCAACATAAAAACAACCAGATGTGAATATGTGATTGGTGAATAGGCTATGTCATGTACATTTCTTTATCCTTATTTACCCTTGACTACAATATGTTACTGCTTCCCCAATATTTTAACTATATCAGGCAAAGTTTTAAACTAGGTTTCTTGGGGCAGAAAGCTTTGGGCTATATGAAAAGTGTGATGTAAAATGGAACTGTTGAATATATTCCAATGCTAAATCTAAATTTCTTCCCAATTGCCATTTCTGCTCCTCTACCTGTATAATTGTTAATCAACTTTCAGTGCTGTGTGCAGTGTTGAGGACCATATTCACCAAGTCACCATAAATTCAAAGCACATGCATTGTTAATATTGAAACTACACACTAAATAAAAATGCACTAAGATGTTAAGAAAATAGGATCCAACTTTTCAGGTAGTTGTATACCTGGTTGATTATTTGAATTCCAAAAATGTCATCTGTGTGTCAAAGCATTACAAAGATGAATGCCACAAATGCAGAATATGCAAGGAAAACATAAAACGTAAAGCGAGTTCCCCGAGTTGATTGCGCCAGTGAGGTAAAGTTAGTTTTGTAATGGACATTCGGTGGATATTCGATTTCTCTTGTCATTATTAGGTGAAGTGTTCCATGACTATAAAAAATACAGATTCTATATCAGAAGAGAATGGACTACAATCCACACATGTCCTTTTTTGTAACAGCTCCTACCAAAAGTGTTCCCATGACTATAAAAAAACATATTTTGAATCAGATCCATAGGATGGACTACAATCCACGGCTTTAACTTTGTCAAAATGTTACATTTACTATTTTAAAAATTCAATAACTCTTAGAAAAAATGTGCCATGGCAAAAAAAGTGTGTATTCTGAATTGGGGGAGGATGGACTACAATCCACAGTTTTTAGTTTTGCTATTTTACATTTTCAAAATGTGATAAAAACTTCAAAATTCAATAGCTCCTACAAAACTTTGCAATGACTATAAAAAAAAAAATACATATTCTGATTCGGGGTTGAATGGTATACAATCCATGGCTTTAACTTTTAAAAAAATGTTAGACTGACGAATGTTACTGTTTTTTTTAAGACACTATTTCATCACTCTTAGAACAAGAAACACAACTGATCATTTAACAAGAAACCAGGCAAGCCTAGTTCAGCCGGCCCGCAATAGAATGTATTAATCGTGGCTGCCCTCTCGAGAATCGAACCCAGGTCACCCACATGAAAGGTATTGTCATTAACCACTAAACCAAAGAACTGAACACATGCTGGGCATTAGTATAGCCTCTTCACATTATATTATTTTCACCCATTAACATTACGCCAAGTTTGAATATTTTGTTAGACACCATTATATTGTGTTAAACTGAGTAACGTTTCTTATTAAGTTTACCTCCACCACAAATAGTCTCTATGAACTGTATGACTTTTGCCACTGGCCGTTTTAACAGCTTATTAGCCATTCGTGAATGACATTGATTCAATAACTACTGTATCAATATAGGTGACAATAACTGACTTCTTTGTCAAGTGAAAAGACGAGAGAATCGTGTAGCCAGCGAAGTGTTTGTCTATCCTGAACAAATCCTGAGACATAATTCGAAAATCCACCAGAAATAGTCGCAATATAGTAAACAGTTTCATTTTAGGCTTCCCATAACGTATCTACTCAAGGTTGTAGCCAGCGAGGTTTTTGTCTATCCTGAACAAATCCTCTTTTGCCACTGGCCTTTTTAACAGCTAATTAGCCATTTTTGAATGACATAGATATAGTATCTATCAATATAGGTGACAATAACTAGTGATGGTCATTCAAGGCTTCATTAGCGTTATTTTAGCAGCAGGATATTATGCTGGCAGCACTGATATTTTCTTTATCACAATAAAAGCCATAATTGAAATGTATAAGGCAATATAGTTAACAAACTAGTCTGTGAAAAAGAACACACATGAATAACAATGGAACGGATATTAAACATAAAATGTACAGACAAGATTGTTAACTATATTAACTAATATAGTTCAATGATGGCTTTTATTTTGAAAAAGAAAATCTGAGTTAGCGCTGCTAGGATAATATCCTGCTGCTAGAAGAACGGTAATGAAGCCTCGAATGGCCATCACTAACGATAACTGACTTTTATTTGAAGTGAAAAGACGAGAGAATCGTGAAGCCAGCGAAGTGTTTGTCTATCCTGAACAAATCCTAATATCCACCAGAACCGTTTTATTTTAGGCTTCCTATTACGTAGCTATGTAAAGTTGTAGCCTGCGAAGTTTTTTCTGTCCTGAACCTCAGGCATAATGCGTTTAGAGTGTTACGGGAGGCGAACGCGGGACCTGTTGTTCCGGAGTTCGCGTCTCTAACCACTACGCAATTTAACAAGGGGTAGTCAGTGAGTCAGTCAGGGATGGAAGGACGGACTCAGTAAGAGACATAAACTCTTCTAGACCGGCTCCGCTTACGCGGTCCGGCAAAAAGGCATTATTTCAAACCTCTAAGCACATCGGACATTGACTGAGTGCAACAAACATCTAGAAAGATGTTTCACATTGAAATATGTTATGTCAAAGTACATGTTTAACTTTTGATTTCTCTATTGTTATAATACCTTTTACTATCACTATGCTCATTGTTCTTAATTGATCTTCAACTCAACCATTTGGTGAATATATATAGTATGTATTTTACATTGTTTTGCCTACTATGTGCAAATTGAAAAGTACAGAATCACCACCCTAAGGCCATAGATTTGTATGTGACCTCAATGGGATTCAAACCTACAACCCGGCTGTTGAAAGTTTGAGCCACAAAAGACCATTGCAATGCCTATGTACAATGCAATACTGTCAAATACAGGACATGATTGCCACCCATAGTAGTAACCACAACTGGTAACCATATAACCATATAAACCATGTGAACACTGGCTATGTCATTCAACATAGAGCTTGGTAGAAAGCAAGTCTGAGGTGTGAATTAGATTTACAAAACTGAGATGCAGACTGAGATGCTGTGAAAAATCACAAGTACATCTGTTGATAAAGCAGGCATCTACCTGGCCAAAACCCGACAATGTCAGCGCAATATCATTGGCCAATGACCAACTGTCCATGTGTCCATATCTCTGCCCTCAGCCCCTGAATGACAGTTACATAGTCACATCTGAGTGTCCTATTAAGAGCAGTAGCCCACCCAAGGGAGAGGGATGATCAGAGTCAGCTAACTCACTGCGGATTTCACTAACTTGCTGAGCACCTAACAAAGTTTGATGAATGAAATTAAAAGACTGACAAAAAAATCTAGCCATGTTTATTGTTTTTTGACACCTACTGACCACCAGCGTTAGACAAGTGACTACAGTTAGCACTGAATTATGGGTGATATCAAACCTGAAAGTGAGCAAAATGTTTCCCCCGAGGGAAAGTGGCCAGGGCCTCATCTTCTCCAAAGCATAATTTCTTCACCTTCAGAAAGCCGTACAGGAGTCGCTCATGACCATCTTCATACAACTTTCTCACCATGCAAAAAGCAAACAGCAAGATTACAGACTGGGCACAGGAGTCTTCTTTTCTGCTCAGGTGATGCAGCACATCAAGGGTAGAACACACATTCTCATCTGAGGTGATTCGCTTACAAAAACCGGTTAGTTATGTTTGAAATTTTCCTCCTTTTCTTTTGATAGAACATATAGCCTGAGAGCTCATCTTTTTTTCTTTACAGTGCCCTCCACAATTATTGGCATCCCTAGTAAAGATGAATAAAAGGGTTATAACATTTTTTATAAAATATACACCTTTTGGTGAATTATCTGAATATCACACTGGAAAAAAATAGAAAAATCCAACCTAATTGAAGCAAATTTATTCTGAGAAAAAAATCTGTCATCAAGAAATAATTATTTCTAACAAAACCATGTGTGCCTTGATTATTGGCACCCCTGCACACTGAAATAAGGGAGGGAGGGGGATTGTTCCATTTACAAATATGCAGTTCGCATATACTACACACTGTATTCATGTACCTATTCAGAACATATATCACTCTTGTAGAAACATTTTAATCTTGGAATATGTAAAACCTACAAGTGTCAGATATATAAAAAAAATGAAAATGTTCTCCCCCAAACTCCGCTGCTGGAACCACGTTTTTGGAGGGTAAATACATTAATCACAGGTCCGCCATCTTTGGATATTTCGTTGGATCGGAGCTTTCACCATGATTAAGGTCAAGTTAATTTGAACTTGTAAAATGTCAGTTAGGTAATGTTAATTAGCAAAAATTCAACTGTAGTTGCCAACAAATATATTTAAGCCTATGTTGTGTGAGCTAGCTTTTGTTTTCTGAATTTTTTTGTTTTTGTAGTTTGAAGAGGTCTTTAGTGTTTGCCTTCATAGAGGTAACTTTATTATGAACAATGAAATTTGCAGTTGGCATAGTTCAGTTAAATCAACCTAATATAGGGAAAGTAGAAAATGGGCTACTTCAAATTAACATTACTCAGAATTAATGTCAACATTCATACCGCCTGTTCTTCAAGTTTAATAATGAATTATGTTTTAATATAACCTAGTGATTTTAATTTCTTTAGGCTATTCAGCGCCAAGAAGTTTAAGTATCACACTGTGCACACTGGAAGTGAACATTGACTCTGCATAGCGATCAGTCAGAGACAACGTAAGTTGTTGTACACGGTATATTGTGACCAAACAGGTCTGTATTTTATCTGCACGCTTGCTGTTGTTGCCTTGTGTGCACATTTTGTTATATTTACATGGAAATATTCACATCTCATATGTGTACATTGTTACAGTGCTAGCTTAGCTTACTAACCAAGCTAGCACCGAAACATCTTACACAGATGCGAACGCAATATTTCCATGTAAATAAAACAACATTAGTTGTCAGTACATGTCATTAGTTAGCTCACAAACTGCGTGGATGTCTTTACAGACCTACATAATGTACCTACATAATGTAAATAACGTAATTTTTTTACTGTGTGTTTTCTTTCCTTCTATAATAGTAGTAAATGTTAATTGCCACGGAGAGTTTTAGCCTAATTTTTGTTTTCCATTCTGCATCACACTTTTTGCAAGGTGTGCTCGCTCACCATCATTACATGCCTTGTTAGGACGCACGCATTTTGGGAACAGAAGTGTCGTTTTGCCCCATATATAAAATAAAGAATGACTCTTCTGCAATTATACCTATGACTCTGCGTTATTTTAGTTTAGTTTTGTGTCCTAGATTATAACCAATCCTGTTATTTTTTTTACCAGTTTCAATATATTTAGAGCGGGAATACAACCTATAAAATGCACTAATATATTTGTCTATCAGTTTTTGGCACGACACCTCCTTTATTCTTTATTCTGCTAACAAAAAACTGAAACATGCTTTCAAAGGCTCTATAGTGGTGAGTATTGAAATGCTTTTGTTGGTTTACTTGACATGATTAAGATTTCTCTGTATGTCTATGCTATCAATTTCTAAAATATTCATTCACAACATTTTGCATATTGTGTGTTAATGCAGATAATATTGCCCTATAGCAGTGTTAATATTGCCCTATGGCAGGGGTATTCAAATCTTGCCTGCTTGTTTTCTGTTCTACTTCATCATTAATTGGACCCACCTGGTGTCTTAAGCCTGAATAAGTCCCTGATTAGAGGGTTGCAATGAAAAAATGGAGTGGAACTGGCTTCGAGGCACAGATTTGAATACCCCTGCCCTATGGCATTGAAAGGGAGAGGTGTTTTTGTTTTCATAAAGTTCAAATAACAAGCTTTCACCAGAATGACTGCCTATGCCTTTAGTTAGACTGCATCCTTTTTTGCCATTACTTTATTCATTTTGAATTACTTTATTCATTTATGTGAGTTTAATGCTATACCAATGTTTATCTATTCTGTCAGAAGGTTGTAGAAAATGTATTTATTATCATCCTTATTTATTCATTATTTTATTAGAAGGGTTTTGTACTCTGTATGCTTGATCAATTACACATATACTGAAAGACTTGTCTCTCTCTGTCTCCAACTTATAAGGCCAGTATCTGTGTTCCAGGGCAGGGATGAATGGAATGTCGGCTGAGCAGGGCCTTGGCTCCTTTTAGCAGTAAGAGAAACAGGCCTCTGCCTGTGCCATAAAACCGCCATAAGAAACTGTTCTCTAGGAGGAAGGTCTTGAACAGCAGGGGGTTATTATTACTTACATCCTACAGGTGAACATAGTTCTATTCCGTATTGGGAAGATCATAATTAATTTAAGTTCCCATATAGTAAATGTCCCGATTGATATATCTCAGTCTTTGACCGGGTTGTCTGGGCAACTGACATTCTACGATTTTCTGTGTCTCCTGGAGCTATCTGCGTGCAACCTTGCATTTTTAGGCTACCTCATAGTGGCTACTATTCCTTGTATGTACATTCTGCAAATGCTAATTCTGTCATCTGTACTGTTGGAAGAGAATATAAGCATGAAACTTGAAATGCATAATCAGAACATCTGTCATGATTTACTCAGTGTTGGTCTCTGTACTTGTACTCTTTTTGTCATGATGCTTATTCCCGTGGATCCACGTAATTAAACCTGAAATAATCAACTGTTATACCAGACTCTGAGAAGTTTTTATTTTAATAAACCGCGAACATTTTCCATCTTCCACAATTTGGCACCCCAGATGGGACTTCAATATCTTCACGACAACGGTGTCTGCTTTTCAACTCTCTCCAGCTGACTGAACTGTGCGCATCATAAATAGATAAGCGAAACCTACTTGACAAAATTCGCAATGAGTTCATATCAGTCTGTTTTGAGAGTTGAATTGTTTGCACCGGAGCCGGGAGTGACAAAGTCTGATTTATTACATATAAAATAACAGTTAATTATTGATGGTACATGTTTTATTGATGTTTCATTGTCATAATGTTATGTACTAAAAGAAAAATATAGAAAATCCTTCGATAAGAAGTTAAAGAACAAAAAAAGAGATTAATTGGGCTGTAACTGAATATTTGATAACAAATCTTGATCATTAAGAGAACTCCTAAACAGTATAGTATAGCCAATTCAAGGTTCCCAAAATCTGTTGTATGTGAGCGAATAACTAATTTGACACTTCCAAGAACTTATTCCCACCTAAAGTGAGGGAGCTAGCTGACCGGTTATCAACTGCCGCTGAGGGGTTAGAGTCCCCCAGCAGAGGTGGTTAGAGTCCCGTTGCAGGCGATTAGATAGGTGTGTGACGCAACCTAATTGGGTCGCACATTCCCCTCGGTGGGTTGCAATAGCAGTGGTTGACGAACCCCTATGTGCCAAGCCAAGGCTGGTCCTAAAAGGAAGGGAAAATTAATAATTCAAATTAGATTATCCAAGAATCTTGAGGATGCCCAAGAAAATTAGGTGAGGGGGCTAAAATCTCTACACTGTTAACAGAAGTATGAATGGCCGGCAATGAATGGGTGTTTGAATGAGTGAGTGAGAAAAATGTGTGTGTGCTCAATACAGTGAGGCTTTGGATTGTGTGTGTATTGGTGAAGAACTTACATAACTGTCATGGGGAAATCCATGTGTGAAACCATTGCAAATACACCACTGTACTTGTGTTTTATTTCTATTATCTTGTTTTGTTAGAAAACAGTAGCAACAGGCAGGTACCAAAGATTATTGTAATTGGAGTAAATTGAACTTTTTCTAAGACATTTCAAGCACTGATACAGCCATAGCAAATTAAGCATGCTGGTGATTTTCACTCGGAGACAATTCTTTTTCCTATTTGGAGTTATTTGGACAGTTATTGTCCACTACTTTATTTTAGAGATCTAGATCTTTTTAATAAGTTATATTATTTAAAACATATCTTTTCTTTTGGGTATCATTGACAAGAAACCTATTTGACTATTATTACTCGACATTTTATTTGACAGAATAATTAGTTAAAACATACTAAGCGAACGTTATCACAACTAGTCCAAGCCTGTACAGCCTTTGTCACTAGCTCTCTTGTCTAGGCCATTTAATTGAACAAAACATTTAACAGGGTAGAAGTGGTACCAGGTCCATACGCTTAACTCTCCTGGTACACGTATGACTCTACAGAGACTTTATAGAAGCTATTACTTGCTAGAAGCTTACATCTTGCTATTATCAAATGCCCCGTGCATACAGGTGGTAACGACAGGGTGTCAGTTGGTAACTCCATGGCAGAGAAAGTGGCAAAGGAGGCTGCTCAGATGCCTCTTATTGCTGCTGTAACTCCTTCTGCTGCTAAACATGTTAATCCAATCCGTGACCTGCAGACCTCTGTCGCTGAGGCTGACAAACAAACCTGGGTGACAGCCAGCTGTGCAGCTGGTACCGACGGGATCTTTAGACACCTGTCTAACAGGTAAACCCGTTGCACCAGTCTCATTTCTGCCCAGTCTTTCCGAGTGGCTCATAGAGTGTTCCACACAGGAAAAGGGGGAATTATAGCTAATATAGGCAGACTTTGGTTTGCTCCAGGACTTTGAAAAGCATGTCAAAAATCTGAAGGGAATGCCCAATCTAAAGTAAGCAACATACAGAAAACAGGCCCTGTAAAACAAGGTAAAACGCCCCCACCACATGGTCCGTCTACATTTACAAATAGATTTTATTGAACTGACAGAGAGGGCTGGAGACAAACGCTATTGCTTGCTAGGTAATAATAGCCATATTTCCAAGTTGGGTGGAAGCTTTTCCAACACGAAACAATGATGCAAAGACTGTTTTGAAATGTTTAATGTGAGAGGTCATGCCAAGGTTTGGTGTACCAGAAATTCTTAATATCTGATCAAGGCACACACTTCAAAAATGAACTGAAGAAAGATCTGTGCCAAGCACTAGGCACTCGCCAAAATTATGTAATAATATAGGCAATACAAATGAACTGAATATATCTATACAATGCATATCCATTCTCTGTAGCCAAAATAGGACTGGGTTATGTTTATTAAGAGCTGCATTGGTGATGGGTCATTCCCATTCTGGTACTATACAATATTCAAATAGATTAAAGGCAGGAGCCACAAAATTGTTTATAGTTTAACTTGCTAAGATTTCGCTGCTTGCTAATAATTGAATGTGTGAGTTATAAATTAAGATTTAGTCTGAAGGAAATAGTGCACTATTTGAGATGACGGTCGTCTGGGGTTGCTTTCCCATTCCAATTGGAGAACTCCGTGGACACAAAATTGCAGGACTGGCAATTTCTAAATTACGAGCTCATCTAAATTATGAAACACGACCAAGACTCGCTTTAAGTTAGAATCAACTGGCCAATGTTAAATGTATTGTCTTTATGTATGTACGTTTAAATGTTATGTGTTTGTGTTATGTCCAAGTGTTGCAAACTGCCTGCTTAACAAAACTAACAACTAACTGCAAACCTGCTTATTTGTGCTATTTGTTCTGTATGTCTGGATGTTTGGTGATTTACAAGTTAATGGCATCAATTATAGAAATAGAGAAAGAAAATGCGTGCTACATTCATGATGACATTTGTAAAACTGTTATTCCCAATTTAGGCTAAATATACTTTACGGTCTCTATAAGAAAAACTAATGAATAATTAAACATGGTAATGGTAGGCTATTTGACAGTAAGCTGGATGTTTTGATTTTATTTGACTGATTCTATGATTTAAAATTCTGCATAATAAACATAGGTTTAAACTAATTTGGAAGGGTTATCTGTATGTGTTTACAAATCTAGACATGCAGACCCAATGTTAAACCCAACGTCCTCACAAATGCTTTTAGGTTTGATTATTTGGCTACATGACATAAAACATACTTAGATCTTGGAGTTGTAGTAACAATGTATTTCTCCCCTCAGTGTCGAGAGAGGGGTGTCCACATGACATAAGTTTGATAGGGTGCAAAATGGGGGAGAAGAACTTTGTTAACTAAAATATAGAAGAATGAGGTGGAGTAGGAGTTACAGGTCAATGATAAACTGAAGCACTTGTGAGGAATTTGTGGTATCTGTTTGGGTGATGGGATAATGTATAAAGCATGACTCGTTTAGCAGTTTCTAATATTTTAATTGGCGAGCTAGTCAGGAGACTGCTGTTTTGTCTTTTATTTTGTTCCTAAATGACCCAGTCTGGTTCAGAAAGTGTTGTTGTTTATTTGGTTAGGAGCCTATCTTATAGAAGTCACATGTTTGAATTATGATTTTAATTTGTTTTAATGGAGTTAGCCTATTTTGCATTTATAACATTTCACATTACACATCCACAGTTAAATGAACAAAGGGATACTTAAATTTCAATTTTTTTATTTTTTGTTTTCCTCTCAAAGTAAAAAAAAAAAGAAAAAAGGGGGAGAGGAAGACATATGTTTGATTAAGAAACAACTGAAACAAGATTGGGGTTTAGTGGAGTTAGTTAATACACAACTTTCTGTTGTAGTTGGGATTCTAACTTTGTGTTGTGTGAGATTCCATCTATGTTTCTCACAATGTAGGAGTCCAGAATCACTACTACACCTTGTCCAATGAAGGGGTACCTCACACCTGTGGGCCAAACTAAGCCCAGACCTATGAGAGACTGCCTTGGGTTCAGAGTAAGAGTATTGGACACTGATGGTTCCAGATTCACCACAGCCAAGGAGAGGTGGGTGACAGACTATGCCACATTCAACAGTGTCCAAGGCTGGGCCATTGACATCAGCCAGGAGCTGGACTCTATGAAGGAGAGGTAACCATCTGGACTGACTCATAGGAACAGGGACACTTGACTTTGGGACTTTGGGGTCATAGAGGTACAGCACAGACAGTAGTGGTCACACACATCAAATGTGGGACACCAGAATGGCTGACAACATCACAAGAGGGAAGCAGTAACATCAATAAGGCTTTAAAGCACTGCTGTTTTCACATGTAACAACTAGGAAGGTTGGAGGAATGGAGAGGACCACGCAACACAGCAGAGACTCCAACATCCTCCACTGCCCCAGCCAGGAGCCAGTCGTCAGGACATGGGGAGATCAGAGAGCAGAGGGGAGTTGGACTTTCATTTCTTATATATATATATATTTCCTATTTTTAATTGGGATCTTAGCAATTCACCAGCGAAACCCTACTACATTTGTTTATTTGCTATTTGTTCATTATTATTATTCTTTTGGGAAATTTTGGTATTTAGTACTTCAGCCAGTTAATTTTTCTGTGGAATAGTGCTTTGTAAAAAACTACCGATATGTCACCAAAAGATCTGCCATTAGAGAAACAAAAATAGCTATGTATTAATTTGACCATGGTTATACTAATTCATCCACTTTGGCAACATTACCCTAATATATCCATAAACAATATAGAGAGAGGTTTTAAAAATCTTAGCTAATGACACTACAAAACACATTTTTGTTTGTTCACATTTTCTAAATGTATCATTGTTTGAAAAAATTGTAAATCACTTGTGATAATTTTACACAACTCAGGTATTTATTTTTAAGTCCCACCATTTCATTATTAGTTGAGTGTTATTTTTAGTATTGCAGTAGCCTTTATATTAGGGACCAGGAGAATAGGTAAACTGATGCAATGTTTTGTCTTCTCCCTTCTCCTGTAAGGACTGTGTGGCGGACCTCTAGCTCAATGCATGGACACGAATTGGGAACAACCATGTGAAGTGAAACCTGCAACCTTTCCCTTTGGCACCTTCTGAGTTCCAGAACCAGATTCATGGCATAATGGACATTTTGCTGGGGAAAAGGCAGAAGGCCTGACCTTGTGAAGTCTGGAACACATCTCCAATCAACGGTGAGACAGAACAACACAACTTGAAATTGACCCTTGAGCCTTGTGCCCAACAGCAACAGACTTTGGGCGCAGAGTGACTCACTACAGAAGAAGACGAGACTGTGTTTCTGTCAAAGTTTCTACAGCGTCAAGATCAAGGCAGAAAGGCCTTTGGGTCGATACGGACGAGGACAACAACAGGACAATGTGCCAGGTAAAGGGAGAGGACTGGGGAGTAACTTCACACTTAAATTTAGACTTTGACATGCATTGGTATAGAGGCGGTGTTATACTAGATCAAAATGGAGCGGGAGGTCAAAATTTGTAACTGAAACATATTAGCTAAATTAATATTAAAACTAGAATTGGGATGGGAGGTGTAAAGATACATTGAATGCCTGAAAGAAACATCTACTGGAGGAAATGGAAGGATTCTGTTGGGAGGCCCCAACCAAGTCCTGCTGACCAGGAAAACAGTGGAAAAGATAGCTGATCCAGGTTCCTGCAAAGGAAGCAACCACTGACTGACTACAGGCTGGTGCAGTTGGCCTGAATGGACGACATGATAGCTCTACATCTCAAGGAAAGGACACCTGGATCCAGGCCAGCCAATGCCGACCAGATCAACACCACCAGCCGATGAGGACAGACTTTAAGGATCTCAACGACATGCCAGCTCAAGGAAGGACGAGAATCAGTGGACCCACCAACGCAAACAACTCAGAGGGCCTTAAAAAGGGCAATGAAAAGGAGAACCGGACATTATCATAAGTAACTGCACTCACAACACCTGCTAGAAGCTAAAACACACACACACTCCAACCCGATGTTAATTGAAGAAGGAAGACAGGAAGACATCAAACATATGTCTTCCTCTCCCCCTTTTTTAATTTTAACTGACATTAGTCAACAACAACTAAAGATTTGTGAAAATGTAATTTTTGATAACATCCCAAGAATTTTTATGCCAACTGCAGGGTAACAGAGTATGTATAGATGACAACCTAGACTTCCCTCATTGGTTTTACTCAGTGTATATGTTTATTACAATCACTGCAAAAGGAAGAGAAAAAACAGTGATAAATTATTATCTTTAGTAAAATTTTAATTTTGAGAATGACAGAAGGGAGAACGGGTAATTCTATGTCTGCTAATGTTTCTTCTATGCTTGTGTTGCAGAATTCACATCCACAGATGCAACCCTGATCAGTTTAATATTTTAATGTGAAAACAATCTAACATTTGATCTGTAATGTGAAAACAAACTAACATTTGATCTGTAACCTACAGGAAAACCTCACTCTGCCTGGTTCCCCACTGATTCTCACTTACACTGTCATACAACACAAGTCCACACCTAGTGTAAAGCCTGGAGTTGCCATGATGGTAAACATCAAACCCAGAAGGGGCCTTAGTCCAGTGTGGTGAGTCAACAACTGACACATACATATGAATGCTATTCAATTATCCAGAAGATCAAGAAGGAAGACCAGCGGCTGAAAAAACTGTAACAGAAACAAATAAATTAATTTCTATTTTGTGTAATCGTTGATCATGCATGTTGAAATGACTTGTTTGAATTTAACATCATTAATGATTGTATGCAAAATTAACTTATGTAAAGTAATTGTAACCTTCTGGTCCTTAAGATCCAGTAAGGTTTCTAGTAATTGGTGTCATTACTTCTAGATGAATAAATTAATTTGTTTTATTTTCCCTTTGGAGACAAAAGGGAGGAATTGTAGAAAATGTATTTATTATCATCCTTATTTATTCATTATTTTATTAGAAGGGTTTTGTAATCTGTATGCTTGATCAATTACACATATACTGAAAGACTTGTCTCTCTCTGTCTCCAACTTATAAGGCCAGTATCTGTGTTCCAGGGCAGGGATGAATGGAATGTCGGCTGAGCAGGGCCTTGGCTCCTTTTAGCAGTAAGAGAAACAGGCCTCTGCCTGTGCCATAAAACCGCCATAAGAAACTGTTCTCTAGGAGGAAAGTCTTGAACAGCAGGGGGTTATTATTACTTACATCCTACAGGTGAACAGAGCTCTATTCCGTATTGGGAAGATCATAGTTAACTTAAATCCCCATATAATAAATGTCCCGATTGATATATCTCAGTCTTTGACCGGGTTGTCTGGGCAACTGACATTCTATGATTTTCTGTGTCTCCTGGAGCTATCTGAGTGCAACCTTGCATTTTTAGGCTACCTCATAGTGGCTACTATTCCTTGTATGTACATTCTGCAAATGCTAATTCCGTCATCTGTACAGTTGGAAGAGAATATAAGCTTGAAACTTGAAATGCATAATCAGAACATCTGTCATGGCTCTGTGTTGGTCTCTGTACTTGTACACTTTTTGTCATGATGCTTGTTCCCGTGGATCCACGTAATTAAACTTGAAATAATCAACCGTCATACCAGACTCTGAGAAGTTTTTATTTTAATAAATCGTGAACATTTTCCATCTTCCACCAGGTCCATCCAGGCCATGTAAAAGCAGCTCTTGAAAACAACATCCATTACTTTGGAGTCATATGAGAGTGTGTTTTTACAAAATATCACTCTCATTTTCATGTTGTCTCTGGTTTTCCTCCTGACTTCGCTCATGATGTATTTGAGGGTATTGTGCCAGTTGAGCTGGCTTACTGCTTTGGGTCAATGGTATCAAAGAAGTTATTTACATTAGATGAGCTGAATAAGGCTATATTGGCATTCCCTTATAAATAGTCAGACAAAACAAATAAGCCGCATGTTGTACCAGAGTTTCTTGGGTCAAAAAACTGAGGCAATGCCCATGAAAATTGGAGTTTATTAAGGTTTCTCTGATTTTTGATTGGACCTTGAGTCCCAGAAAAATAGCCAGCATGGCTTGTGTTGATGGATTTTAAAGATATTGTTGAGCTAGTTGTTGCTCCAGAGCATACTGATGAATCCATCCCATACCTCGAAAGCAAAATTTTTGAGCACAGACAGAGGTATCAAGAGCTGTTGCTTGGTGTCAGACTTTGACTCAAGCACCACTATCTTGAGCACTACCCTAGATGATAAGGTGTTTTGGCCCTTTAGTGGCAGTCCGGACAATGCGATTTGAAGCCAAGCATAGTTTCTTTAATCAGATTGTGAAACACACCAGTTGGTTTAGGAAAATAGCGCTGACGCTGGCTTCAAAACATCAGCTGATAATTGCTTTTCACATAAACTTACTGTCCTATGGTAAAACTAGCCTAGATGTATCGAATGTGTCCACTGTTCCAGTTGATGTTCTGTAAAAGGAAGTGGCTCAGGCTATTAGGTCAAAATACCCAAACACATCTGAAGTGCATCTTGCCATGATGCATCAAATAGTGGCATACCCTACTACAAAGGTATGATAGTTGCCCACGGATCAGCAGGTGGATTACCAGAGTTTGCTGAAGTCATTCAGATGTGTGTCATAAATGAGAAGTTGTTCCTCATTACGAAAGTGCTGTGTGCGTGGTACAGTGAACAATTCAAAGCCTTTGAACTAAGCTTGTCACCGTCAAGAGAAATAAAGCTTATGGCACTCAGTACACTCACTGACATCTACCCATTGTCCGATTATGTGGTTGAATCAAGGCATATCATCATAAAGGGTTGGTAAACGCATCAATGTGATTAACAGTTCAGGGCCCGTTTCCCAAAAAATGCTAAGATGGTAATCCATTTTACCTGCTAGGGCTGTGCGATATGACGATATATCGTATGACCATAGAAAAACTTCTATCGTTTCATATTATGCGCTATCATTGTGATGCAAATCACACTCTTTACTGCAATATTTTTCGTCATTTGGAGTCTGTCCATATTTTGCGAGAATTTCATTCATAAATTACTCTTATTGGCTTTTTACTCACATTGCTTTTGTGCGCTAATGCACTTGTAGTCAACTCTCCATACGTGTGTGTTCAAGGCTGAGCCCTGCTCGCAGTGAAATGGAGAAGAGTAGAGAAGACGAGAAACTAACATGCAGTAGTGACTAGTGTTCAGAGAAAAATTGGTAGGGCAGATTCAAAGTCTGCTCGATTGTGTTGAACCAAATACAAGTCTTATATTTTGCATCGTGCTGCTGCACACAAACTCGCTAGCTACCTGACAAAACATATGGACATTATAGGCTATTAGCCTACATTTGAGCCATAATCACAGAGCCAAGGTCGTACCACGACCATGAAACACCCGCTGTTCTGTCTATCTGGTAAATAAATGCATATTTCAGTATAAGTTCTAAGCCCTTGCTGCCACCTAGTGGTTTCTTCAAGAATTGTAACCTTAAGGGTAGCAACTTCCTGTTAAGCATCATTCGTGTTTCTGCCAGCTAAAGACAGGCTATACTACTATGGGTTTTGCATATTTCTAGAATGAGATTTTGGAAAGTATAAGTCTGTAAGTTGTCTTTGTTTGTTCTTACTCATTTAATATTTGTCTTTGTAAGAGAATGTTGCAAAGTGGCAACTACTTATGTTCTTTCTATTTATCCTAAAGTTCTCTTTATGCCAAACTAATTGTGCTAACGCTCAGCTAATGTGTTAGCAGTATACCAATAACTTTGTTCTTCCACTGGAAGTCCCGATTGTGCTAAGCTAATTCATGCTATTGCTTAGCTATTTCGGAATGTACTTACCTGATTAGTATGTAGTATGTGGATCCAGAGACATGTATTTGTTAGGTACATATAATCTGCTAAATTACAATGTATGTGAATAATAACTAATATACATTTTGTTTCTTCTGTAATTACAGTTTTACAGAATAAGAATCATCTCAGTAAAGATTCCAGACAGTACTTCTGCCTCTTGGTTCTTTATTGGTGTTTTGTTGTTAGCTGTCTGCCGAACATTATACATACACATAATGTGAAGGTAGAAGAGTAAAAAGACTTCATAGCGAGCCCAGACGCAGGAAGAGCTGAATCCATCTACACGTGGCAGTCTCATTATTCTTCCACTCTCAGTGAAGGCAACCCATCCCATCATGCATCAGCCAGAGGATGAAGGTAACACAGGAAGCGTACCTCATCACCCAGATGCCAAGGACAGCTACCACAACACAATAGAAGCCAGATGAAGGTGCTTAAGCTCTAGTCATTCTGTGCAATCAAACCAGTCAGCAACTAGTGTTGGATCAGCTAGGTCTAAGCGCACAAGTTCTAGACATTCAAGTATCTCTGACAGCTCAGCAGCTGCCGCAACCAAAGCTCATGCTAAGGCAGAAGCAGCACGAGTACTGGCCTCTTTTGCTGTAAGGGAAGCCGACATGATGCGAGAGCAAAGCTCGATAGAGTCAGAAGTAATTTGACGGAAAGCAGAAATAAAAGCACGCTTACACATTCAAGCTAGACAAAGCAGCAATTGCAGCTATAGCCAAGGCAGAGGTTCTTGAAGCAGCAATGAAAGAGGGAATTAAAGAACAATGCTCACCCATAGATGAACAAATGGAGCCTTTCAGTGCAACGCACTTTTGTATACGTAACACCTCATGCGAACATGTACTCTACTCCACATCATTGTAACATTGGGGTAGCAAATGGCCAGGCCATAGATACTACTCTAGCTACTGCGGAACGTAACGCTATTAGAACACATTTCCAGGATAACATCTCAGATGGTCACGCGCAGTTTACACAAGCTGTAAGGCCTGAAGAAAATCAAAAAGGTTCAGAAAGAAAACCTCTCCTTCAAACCATTGATGCCATCTGCAGAGCAGAAGCAGCGCAACAGACTGAGTTTAAGTGTCAAACAAACCCGATATATCAACAGTCACAGCCAAAACGTATGGTTAATCCTTTGGAGAATTCACTTGTTGCATCAGGAAATAAAGTTATTACTAAGTATTTAATGCGCCATGAAATGGTGACTTCGGGCCTATTGAAGTTTGATGATTGCCCAGAAAATGACTGGGCATGGCGATCGTCATTTATTAGTAGCACTCAAGACCTAAGTCTAACAGACCGAGAAGAGTTAGATCTTCTTACTAAATGGCTCGGGCCAGAGTCATCAGAACAGGCAAAAAGGATAAGGTCTGTAAACGTCCACAATGTGTCAGCTGGTCTTACAATGGTATGGCAACGATTAGAAGACTGTTACGGTTCGCCCGAAGTAATAGAAAATGCACTTCTGAAGAAAATTTAAAATTGTCCCAGGTTAAACAACAAAGACAATAAAGGACTAAGAGAATTAGGGGACATGCTTCTAGAGATAGAAGCAGCTAAAGATTGCGGGCACCTGCCAGGTCTTGCGTATCTAGACACATCTCGCGGAGTTAATCCAATCGTAGAGAAACTCCCTTACAGCCTTCAAGAACGTTGGATTACACAAGCATCCAAGTTCAAGGGAGATCATTGGGTTCCATTCCCCCATTTCCCCCGTTTTCCTTTTTTGCTAGGTTCACTGTCAGTCAGGCCAAGATGCGTAATGATCCTAGCTTTAGCTTCCTAGCCGGAGGATATCTACACTCCATAGGTGCTGACAAGCAACCTGTGAAATACAGCAGGGAACATAGAACATCTGTATCTGTGCGAAAGACAGAAATTGGAACAGAGTACATCGAAAACCAGGCTATTGGTTCAAGGAGGAAAGATCATGATCCTGGAAGGGAGTGTCCTCTGCACAAAAGGCCACACCCACTCAGTAAGTGTCGCAGCTTTAGGGACAAGATATTAGAAGAACGAAAGTCTTATCTTAAGGACAATCATATCTGTTAGAAGTGCTGTGCCTCATCGCGACATCTTGCAAAGGATTGTGTCAAGGCAGTGCAGTGCACGGAATGTCAAAGTGACAGACACCCAGCTGCACTACATCTGGGACCGTCCCCATGGAGAACTGACAACTCACCAAGGGAAGATCAAGGCGGGGAGATAAAGGATAATTCTTCCCCGGCGATAACAACAAAATGCAATGAGGTCTGTGGAGATGTTCTAAGCGCTCGGTCGTGCTCCAAGATATGTTTAGTGAAAGTATATCCTGCAGGCTACAAGGAAAAAGCAATTAGAATGTATGCTGTTCTAGATGAACAGAGTAATAAGTCATTGGCAAAAACAGAGTTCTTCAACCTCTTCAATATCAAAGAGAGCGCTCCTCCATACACACTAAAGACATGTGCGGGAGTAGTGGAGACAACAGGGAGAAGAGCAAACAACTTTGTTAATGAATCAATGGACGGCAAGACAGCTCACTCTACCCACACTGATAGAATGTGGCATGGTGCCGGATGACAGATCGGAGATCCCCTCACCAGAGGTAGCCTGTCTTCACCCCCATCTGAGACGAATTGCCGACAACATTCCCGCTATTAATCCAGATGCAGCAATTCTACTCCTGCTAGAAAGAGACATAGTACAAGTACACAAAGTAAGAGAACAGTACAATGGGTCAAGCAACCAACCGTATGCCCAACATTTGGACCTCGGGTGGATAGTCATTGGTGAAATATGTTTAGATAGAGCACACAAGTCAAATGAAGTCAGTGTATACAAAATAAACGTGCTACACAATGGGCGCGCATCCTACCTCACTCCTTGCACCAACAGCTTTCATATTAAAGAGAAACTGAACAACAGCTTAGACTACACAAGAACGCCAATGCACCTGGAAGATAATATGACTAATACAAATGCAGGCATGAATGACCTTGGACGTAAGGTCTTTGAAAGAACCAAGGACGACGACAAGCCTTGTCCATCCGTGGAAGATAGCATCTTTCTTTCAATAATGGACAAAGAGGTCATCATGGACGAGTCTAACAGCTGAGTAGCTCCTCTACCTTTTCGGTCAACCATCCTCTACCTTTTCGGTCACCTTTTCGCTCCTCTAACTTTCGGTCACGCCGTCTTCCAAACTACAGAGGTCAAGCAGTGAAACGTCTGACTACGTTGCAACGTTTGTTGGAAAGAAAGCCAGACATGAAACAACAATTTATTGATTTCATGCAGAAGATTTTTGACAACGGTCATACTGAAAAAGCCACTCTGCTAGAGAAAAATCAAGAGTGTTGGTACTTACCAATTTTTGGTGTGTATCACCCGCAGAAACCAGGACAAATACGCGTAGTGTTTGACTCCAGTGCCAAACATGAAGGCGTCTCCCTAAACGACGTACTTCTCAGTGGACCGGACCTGAATAACACTCATCTTGGTGTTCTCATGCGATTCCGGAAGGAACGCGTGGCAGTTACTGTGGACATACAGCAGACGTTTTATTGCTTTCTTGTCCAAAAAGAGCACAGAGACTACCTGAGATTCTTGTGGTACAAACACAACGACTTCAGCAAGGATGTTGCAGAATACAGAATGAAGGTACATGTGTTTGGGAATAGTCCTTCTCCATCTACTGCTTGAGAAGAGCAGCCCAAGCAGGCGAAAAAGTACATGGCACCGATCCAAAGCAGTTTGCCTGGAGAAACTTCTATGTAGACAATGGACTTTTCTCATTCCCAAGTGCAGAAGAAGCAATCGATACCTTAACCAGAACAAGAGAAATGTTGGATGGGTCCAGTGTGAAGCTGCACAAAATAGCATCCAATGACAGCAAGGTCATGAAGGCATTTCCCCAGGAAGATCGTGCTAAAGATCTTAAGGATCTTGAAATAGGAGTAGATCCACTTCCTCTACAATGAAGCCTAGGGCTCAGATGGAACTTGGAAACAGACAGTTTCACCTTTTGTGTGTCCAAAGAAGAAAAGGCTTTCACTAGACGAGGTGTAATCTCTGTGATCAACAGCCTCTATGACCCCCTAGGGTTTGTAGCGCCTGTGACAATGCGAGGCAAAGCTTTGATGAGAGAACTCATTGCTAACAATGAAATATGGGAATGAGACACACCACTCCCTGAAGAGAGACAGTGGAAGTGGAAGCAGTGGAAAGATTAATTGATAGAACTGGAATTGCTCGCCACCCAGAGGCAATATGTTCCTGTTTCTTTGTCCTCCACACAGCGTAGAGAACTATGCGTCTTTCCAGATGCATCTACGATTGCCATAGCGGTAGTAGCCTATCTCAGAATGGTGGATACCGAGGGACAATGTCATGTCGGATTCATCTTGGGAAAGTCCAAACTAGCACCGCGTCCTGCACTTACTGTTCCAGGCTAGAGCTTTGTGCAGCTGTTTTGGTGGTAGAAATGGCAGATATCATCGTCGAGGAATTGGACACAGACATCCATGCAGTAAAGTTCTATACAGACAGCAAGATTGTGTTAGGCTACATCCACAACACTTCCAGACGATTTTATATATATATGTGTCAAATCGAGTAACGCAGATTAGAAAGTCCACACGCCCAGAGCAGTGGCACCATGTTAATACAGATCAAAACCCAGCAGATCATGGAACAAGACCCAGGCCAACAGACACCCTTAAGTTTACCAATTGGTTTTCGGGCCCAGACTTCTTTTCAAAAACAATGTAAGAAAAATCAGATCAGGAAGTAGCCTTCGGACTTATGGAACCTGAAGACGACATAGAGATCTGGTCAGAAGTAACAACCCTTGCTACTACAGTCTCAGGAAGCCTGCTTGGGTCACAAAGATTTGAGCGGTTCTCTAACTGGACAGCGCTCACTCAAACTTATGCAGCTGGCCAAATCCTTCATCAGGACTCCTAAAATTGGCAAAAGAGGCAGCAATCACCTTGCACTAGTCAGACTCCATGTAGTCAGATGTGTACAGCAAGAAGCTTTCTCAAAGGAAATTGAATGCTTGGCACAAGGAGAAGTAAGCAGACACAGTCCACTGAGGAAGTTGAACCCCATCATCGACAATGAAGGGTTGATGAGGATCGGAGGTCGTACACCAGTGATGGACATGACGTGGAAGGAAAAACACCCACTTGTCATTCCTAAGAATCATCACATTGCCACTTTATTAGTGAGACACTACCATGAACAAGTTGTACACCAGGGTCGTCATTTCACTGAAGGGGCAGTCCGTTCAGCCGGATTATGGATCATTGGTGGTAACAGACTGGTAACCAGTGTGATTAATAAGTGTAAAACCTGCAAGAAACTTTGAGGGAAACTGGAAGAACAAAAGATGTCAGACCTACAATGGATATAAAAAGTCTACACACCCCTGTTAAAATGCCAGGTTCTTGTGATTTAAAAGAATGAGACAAAGATAAATCATGTCAGAAATTTTCCACCTTTAATGTGACCTATAACGTGAACAAATCAATTGAAAAACAAACTGAAATCTTTGAGAGGGAAAAATGAAAAATAAAAAACTCGCAATAACCTGGTTGCATAAGTGTGCACACCCTTAAACTAATACTTTGTTGAAGCACCTTTTGATTTTATTACAGCACTCAGTTTTTGCGGTAGGAGTCTATTTGCATGGCACATCTTGATGTGGCAATATTTGGCCACTCTTCTTTGCAAAAGCGCTCCAAATCTCCTGTGCACAGCCCTCTTCAGATCACCCCACAGATGTTCAATTGGATTCAGGTCTGGGCTTTGGCTGGGCCATTCCAAAACGTTAATCTTCTTCTGTTGAAGACATGCTTTTGTGGATTTGGATGTGTGCTTTGGGTCGTTGTCATGCTGAAAGGTGAACTTCCTCTTCATTTTCAGCTTTCTAACGGATGCCTGAAGGTTTTGTGCCAAAATTGCCTGGTATTTGGAACTGTTCATAATTCCCTCCACCCTGACTAAGGCCCCGGTTCCAGCTGAAGAAGAACAGCCCCAAAGCATTATGCTGCCACCACCATGCTTCACTGTGGGTATGGTGTTCTTTGGGTGATATGCAGTGTTGTTTTTGCGCTAAATATACCTTTTGGAATTATGGCCAAAAAGTTCAACCTTGGTTTCATCAGACCATAACACATTTTCCCACGTGCTTTAGGGAGACATGATGTTTGTTTTTGCAAACTTCAGCCGGGCTTGGATGTTTTTCTTTGTAAGAAAAGGCTTCCGTCTTGCCACCCTACCCCATAGCCCATTCATATGAAGAATACGGGATATTGTTGTCACATGTAGCACACAGCCAGTACATGCCAGAAATTCCTTTAATGTTGCTGTAGGCCTCTTGGAAGCCTCCCTGACCAGTTTTCTTCTTGTCTTTTGATCAATTTTGGAGGGACGTCCAGTTCTTGGTAATGTCTCTGTTGTGCCATATTTTCTCCACTTGAAAATGACTGTCTTCACTGTGTTCCATGGTATATCTAATGCTTTGTAAATTCTTTGTACCCTTCTCCTGACTGATATCTTTCAACAATGAGATCCCTCTGATGCTTTGGAAGCTCTCTGCGGACCATGGCTTTTGCTCTGAGATGCAACTAAGAAAATGTCAGGAAAATCCTACTAGAACAGCTGAACTTTATTTGTGATTAATCAGAGTCACTTTAAATGATGGCAGGTGGGTAATGACTTCTATTTACCATGAGTTTGAATGTGATTGGTTAATTCTCAGCACAGCCACATCCCCAGTTATAAGAGGGTGTGCACACTTATGCAACCAGGTTATTGTAAGGTTTTTATTTTTCATTTTTCCCCCTCGAAGATTTCAGGTTGTTTTTCAATTGAATTGTTCACATTATAGGTCACATTAAAAGTGGAAAAAGTTCTGACATTATTTATCTTTGTCTCATTCTTTTACATCACAAAAACCTGGCATTTTCACAGGGGTGTGTAGACTTTTTATATCCACTGTACCTGCGGATAGACTTACCTCGGGTCCCCCGTTTACGCAAGTGGGATTAGATTTCTACGGGCCTTGGACTGTTACAACTCGTCGGACAAGAGTAGGAAGCGCAGAAAGTAAACGGTGGCCCGTCTTGTTTTCCTGTTTAAGTACAAGGACAGTACATACTGAAGACATAGAATCTATGTCTACACCCAGCTTCATCAATGCATTAAGAAGATTCTTCTCTATCCGAGGACCTGTAAAGCAACTCCGGTCGGACTGCGGCACAAACTTTGTAGGTGCTTGCAAAGAATTGCATATTAACGCAGACACCACTGAACTAAACGCTTACCTCTACAATCAAGGGTGGACATGGATTTTCAATCCTCCACGTGCATCGTCACATATGGGAGGAGGTTGGGAAAGGATGATTGGCATTGCTCATCGCATCCTAGATGCCATGCTTCTGAAGGAAAGTTATGTTCGTCTCACACATGAAGTCCTCATTACACTCATGGCTGAAGTTATGGCAATTATGAATGCATGACCATTAGTCAATGTATCAACAGATCCTGAAATGCCAGTAGTATTGACTCCTGCAATGCTTCTGACTCAAAAGATTGAAACGGCAACAGCACCCAAAGGGGATTTTGACCTGAATGATCTCTACGTCAGACAGTGGAAACAGGTTCAGAGTCTTGCGGATACCTTTTGGAAACATTGGAGGCAAGAGTACCTGGTAACAGTCCAGTCACATAGGAAATGGCAGGTGGACAGACCTAACCTTCAAGTTGGAGATGTGGTATTACTGAATGACTCACAAGTTTATAGGAATGAATGGCCTGTTGGACTCATCGTCAAAACAGTACCCAGCAGTGACAACAAGGTTTGGAAAGTTGAAGTTAGAGTAGTAAGACACGGCAGCCCTAAGGTGTTCTCTAGACCTGCTTCTGACGTAGTACAGCTCCTGAAAGTAGGGTCATAGTGGCCTTAAAAATGCCAGACGGGGAGTGTTCTGTCTATCTGGTAAATAAATGCATATTTCAGTATAAGTTCTAAGCCCTTGCTGCCACCTAGTGGTTTCTTCAAGAATTGTAGCCTTAAGGGTAGCAACTTCCTGTTAAGCATCATTCGTGTTTCTGCCAGCTAAAGACAGGCTACACTACCATGGGTTTTGCATATTTCTAGAATGGGACTTTGGAAAGTATAAGTCTGTAAGTTGTCTTTGTTTGTTCTTACTCATTTAATATTCGTCTTTGTAAGAGAATGTTGCAAAGTGGCAACTACTTATGTTCTTTCTCTTTATCCTAAAGTTCCGTTGTGCTATGCTAATTGTGCTAACGCTCAGCTAATGTGTTAGCAGTATACCAATAAATTTGTTCTTCCACTGGAAGTCCCGATTGTGCTAAGCTAATTCATACTAGTGCTTAGCTATTTCGAAATGTACTTACCTGATTAGTATGTAGTATGTGGATCCAGAGACATGTATTTGTTAGGTACATATAATCTGCTAAATTACAATGTATGTGAATAATAACTAATATACATTTTGTTTCTTCTGTAATTACAGTTTTACAAAATAAGAAACATCTCAGTAAAGGTTCCAGACAGTACTTCTGCCTCTTGGTTCTTTATTGGTGATTTGTTGTTAGCTGTCTGCCGAACATTATACATACACATAATGTCAGGGCAGAACACCCGCTTTCACCCAGAAACACCCGAATGCACCCAGAAACAATTTATTAATTGTATGTACAGAAAATGCTATACCGTGATGTCTCGTTATCGGGATATAAAATTACCTATTTCAGGATTGAGATTTTGGTCATATCGCACCGCCCAAGGTGTATCTCACAAGGTGTATCTCAAAAGCATTCCAAATAGTAACTACAGTTAACAGAAATTAAATTACGTTTTTCAATGTAGACTAAATCCGAGAGATTTTTTTTAGAAAGCAATTCTCCACTCCATGAAAAAACCTTCAACGCATTTTCCAGCGATAGGGTTAGAAAACGTGGGCTAAACCTAGAGGTCTCGGGGTAAACGTTGGAACAGCTGATTGTACAGCAAGGCTGACAAGTGGCATTCAAGTGGAATCGGTTTTCAGTTTGTTTCTCCTCACAAAAATTATCTTTCGAATAAATAACGCAACACTATCAGCTCCTTGTTCACGATACAAGAAAGGGAGGAAAAGAAACCATTCAACATTTACTTTACTTACCAATGTGGCATTCTTTCTTTCAAATACTCCAGTCATGTAACTACCCATTCATGAAATTAAATTGCACACTTTAGGGTTCTCCTTACCCCGGGAATATGCACAAACATTAATGGTTTGTAAGAGTGGCATTACAATGTAAGAGGACGCGCAACAGAAGTAATCCTTCCTGGCCAGTGATAAATCACAGAACAGCATCACCCATTGTAGAACATAGTTTTTTCCAATGATGTAATCCACTAAATCACTCTTCAAGATGTTCTGTTACCAACGTAGGCCTATACAAGAAGAGCCGCCTTTCTGGAGAGAATGCAGGCATTCTGTTTCCTCCATTATAATATCAGGCATTCTCAACTGGAATAACTAACTTTATGGGGGAAAAATAGCTAAAATATACAGTACATAGCTCAGAGTTTACATTAACCGACAAATGGTTTTCACTGGTCTCACGTGTAGTTGTCGGGCAGTTGAAAATATCAACAGCCAAAATGTTTGGTGGGAAATATGCCAAATAAATAGATTAATAGTATATTACATAGTCTAATATCGTGTGACCTATATGATCTGTTGCCAAGAAAACAGTGAGCCTCTGCAGTTTCAGTAAGACATTACTGAGTGTTGAGTCATGTGACTAAGCATGGCATGAGATTCAAAAGCTGCACACTCCGGCAGCAACTCCAGCATGTTTAATAATATGCAATTGGACAACATATTTATATCCATACATTTTAATACGCATTATCTAATTAGGAAATATGATTGAAAATGACAAAATTTGACTTACAATATTAGTTAAAATATTTTACACACGCTTGATTGTTTTTTTTCTTTTGTCGATCAGAGTTGATCTGACAAATAAGCGACTGAAATGCGTTTTCTATTAAATAATAATGTTGAGAAATTAGGCTACATTATGGTGCATTGCAAAACAATTCTAAAATAGGTTTAAACATACTGAAATTTAGAAGCAAACGAGTTTCAGTAAATGATCTGCGCCTGTAACTTTATGCAGAGCTGTCAAAGGCTCTTCTGCACCCATGGCTTAATCATCCTATGGAAACTGACATAATTCGCATGGTATTTGTTGAGACGTTTCTAACATTGGCTTCAAAATCCCTTATTTAGATTGGAAACATGATTTTGTAATCCAAATATTCTTTTCTCTTGTAGGTTCCATTCTATTTCTGTGGAGTTTGTACCTACCATACTTGTAAATTTATTTTGTAACCATCATATTTTCTGCTACATATTTGTACATATGGGCCACATCATACTCAGGCTTCTCATTTTTAGCCACCAATGTCACCAAGTTAAATCCACCAGTATCATTTAAGTTTAATCGGCAAAATTCCTATGGAGGCCCATTTTGCTACTTAATTAATTAATTGATTATTCAATCGACAAATTAAAAATCTTTTAGGAAATGTGCAAATCGCTGGTTAAATAGATAAATAAGACAAATAAATTAATTTGGTTATCAAAAAGAATATTAATCATCAAGTGATCAATATATTGACAGAATATTAACTGTTTACTTCCCATCTCCTGGAACAAACAAATTGAAAATGTGATTATCAATTGCTCCTCGAACAACTGGACAATCAAATAGAAAAAGCAATGGACAATGGACATCATTAGCACTTAAGAAAATATGTATTTTTAATTGTAATCATATTTATCAATTTAATTTTTGATTGCCAAATTGTTGATTTGTCTAATTATCTATTTAACCCTCAATTCCCTCAAGTTCATGGGCAAATAACATCAAAAAACCCTGTGCTAAATCTACAATTTCAGACTTTCTATTCTGAAAGTCTGAAAATAAGAAAATATAAAATGAGAAACCTTGTTTCTTGAGTCAGTGTTTTTTTTTTTTTTTACATACAAATGAATTATCTTAACAGTAAGTAAGATGCATCATTTTTAAAACTGAATCTTTTTCATCCTCTTCACAGACTAAGACAGAAGGTTGACTGTCCCGATATTTCTAAAAGTAATCCTGGGTGACAGCAGCAGCCAAAGGTTGACATTCAAAAATTGACTTCCTGGATCAGTTAATGAGGTGCAAAGACAGTGTGGCTTGCACTCCATTGTCAGGCTTCAGTTTATGGATGTACTATTTGGAAATGAATTTATGAATCAGGATAGAGGGACCATCAGAGTAGTCTCCATGACAGAAGCCTCAACTCCCCAGTATGCAGGTAGCCCTTCCACCCCAGCTACTGCTGTCTGCAATCAATTTGTTGACGAAGCCTCATCCCTATCAAGTGAGTGTGTTGACACAGACATACTCTCTTCTCCAGATTCAGAGTCATCTGGCTCAAGGACATTTTGTCCCAGCATATTCTATATTCCTCAGTTTTGCTATGATGCAGAGTTGAAACTTGAGCGGGGCAATTTAGCGTACAAGGAAAATAGTATGTTGCTTATTCCAGATCGTACACTGAAGTCAAATATTCTTGAGGGTTTGGTGCAAGAAACGGTCCGGTACAAAGTCTATGTCACCGATAAAGAGTTCAACACAGTAGGGGAGGCCCTCATCTCAAAGCATCCCTGCCTGACTGAGAAAGGCTTCCTCACTGGATATGCTGGATGGCATGCTAGCTTGAAGAATAAACTAGCAATCCACCACATTCACTTGAGAAAGCTGATTTTATTAAATTTGCTTAGAGCATGGTTTTTTCATTGCATGTATGTTAGTATTGAAGATGTTAATGTAGCGGAAGCTTTAAGCCTGTTGCTCACTGCACACAGAGCAGAAGCGGAGCGGATCAACTTTGGATCCACTCACATGTTAATCAATGAGTGTTTCCACACTGCACGCGAGGCGGACGCTGCTCGTGGAGGTGAGGTGGAGCCAACACTTTTTTTTCCCGTCTAGTCAATTATTTCGGCCTCACCTTGCGTTTTTGAAGCGCATTTACATAAAGTGCAATGGAAGAACATCGAAACAGCACAAACATTACAAATAATCATTTCAAAGAAAAATTTTGCTTATTTCTCAGCCCCTCCCCCCTGCCCCACCATTTCCTCGATCTGACAGATGTTAAACGTCCTATTTATATAACTTTGTTGCTCGCCTGAATTGTCATAATATGTTAATATATTCATGATTCTACATAACTGTCCTACAACATGCATAATATTATGTTAATACCACATGATCAGTGTGGTGCAATGTATTTCATGAACAAATTACATAGAGTGCTGGGGGGCGGGGCGGATCAAAATCGCCAGCAGTGTGCAAAGCATGGCAGAGAAAAAGCCCAGAAAACGCTTGCACGCCAGCTCTGCGTGCAGTGTGCAACAGGCTTTAGGGAGACAGTGCTCATATTTTGAATTATTTTGGCTGAGCCTAAAACAGAAAATTCCTAAATATTTTTCACAGGAAGATTGGCCTGGTACTGTTGATCCTGCATTTTCAATCACTGTACATAAGATCTTACGTACATCACTTTACATAAGATCTGTATAGCTTAAGTTTGATGTGAACAGACAATTTTAAATTTACAAGGCAAGGTCAAAAGTTCTTTAAATTTGAGGCTTCCGGGATTAAACAACTTACAGTTGTCACAGTTGGTGGGTGGTGGAAGTAATCGCAAGCAGTCTGGTAGTTCAACAGGCCAAAAAGCAGATTTATTGAACCAAAAAGGACCAGCACACAAACTAAGTGTCCCATGGACAAACAATAACTGACAACACCATGAAAATAAGGGCACCTTAATTAGGGTCCCCAATCAGGCAATGCAGGCAAGCTGCCTCTGATTGGGGACAACTGAAACAAAACACAGAGATGCCTAGAGCATCTCTGTTTCCTGCCAGGTCCTGACTATGGCTCCCAAGCAGTATATAGATGGCTAGGGGCATCCTCATAGCCAGGACCTGACAACAGTGAAGTTTCTCTTGGCAGGTTTACTATGATTTAGATACAAGTTGCTGTAGATGTGAAACAAAAAATAGATGACGTGATTGGTCGATAGGCAAAAACCTAATCTGTAGCTGTTTGAATAATCATTTTGGATGTCTTCCCTTAGAACTTCCGGACATGGAGTTGAATATTTACAGTGCATATATTTGTGTTTTAATTTATCCAATTTTGTCACTGTGCAGGCAGAAGATGAAACCCTTATCCAAGGATCCATTGAGGAGACCACTGTGGGAATCTATGTCATCAAAAAGAGAGATGCCCATGATACTACAGAGGTCATCGGCACAGAAGGTGTATTCTCCTCCCGCACCACATTTAGGATTTGGGGTTGATTTTGGTTGAGTTGTGCTTTCTAACTTTACTTTGAAATGTTTTTGTGAAACCAAACTAATACTATTCTATAGTGAGTGGTTTATTTTGCTGTCAATAAGGAAGATGACACATTACATATAATGTTTCTTTTTAAACAAATCTTTCAATAACAACCACTACAAATGATCTACAAGGACATATGCTAGTTTAAATAGCCCCTTTTAGAAAGAAAGGCGTTTGCTTAGGTTCTAGGACCTGTAGGTGTTTGCTGACAGAACTACTAAGTATCATCCAGCTAGTTCTATAAACATTTATTTTCAGCTAAAATGGTTTTATTTCAATTTAAGTAGGTTTTCTTAAATTGAAATGATACTGTATGTGTACCATTTGTAAAGAAAACATGAGTGAGCAGGCATAACACGTCTTTTATTTCTTATGGGATTCACATTCAACCGTAGGTCATAACAGAATGGCACAATCATAAAACAAAACGTGGCAACAAAGAAAAAAATTTACTGACCCCTGTTCAAAAGTCTGCATACCCTTAGTTCTTAATACTGTGTATTGCCCCCTTTAGCATCAGTGACTGCGTGCAGTCTTTTTTAATAGTTTTTAAAAAAAGACTGTTTCTGCTGTAACCACTGGAGGGTCAACTTGTCCTTGTGCTTAGGGTCATTGTCGTGTTGGAAAGTCCAAGAGCGTCCCATGCGCAGCTTTCGTGCAGAAGAATGCAAATTGTCTGCCAGTATTTTCTGACAACATGCTGCATTCATCTTGCCATCAATTATCACAAGATCCCCTTTGCCTTTAGAGCTCATACACCCCCAAAACATCAGTGAGCCACCACCATGCTTCACAGTGAGGATGATTCTGTTCACTGTCGAACTTGTTGACCCCTCTCCAAACATAGCGCTTATGGTTGTGGCCATAAAGCTCTATTTTGGTCTCATCACTCCAAATTACAGTGTGCCAGAAGCTGTGAGGCATGTCAAGGTGTTGTCGGGCATATTGTAACCGGGCTTTTTTGTGGCATTAGCGCAGTAAAGGCTTCTATCTGGCAACTCGACCATGCAGCTCATTTTTGTTTAAGAATCGTCGTATTGTGCTCCTTGAATCAACCACACCGTCTGTTTCCAGAGCAGCCTGTATTTCTCCTGAGGTTACCTGTGGGTTTTTCTTTGTATCCCGAACAATTCTTCTGGCAGTTTTGGCTGAAATCTTTCTTGGTCTACCTGACCTTGGCTTGGTGTCAAGAGATCCCCAAATTTTCCACTTCTTAATAAGTGACTGAACAGTATTGACTGGCATTTGCAAGGCTTTGGATATCTTTTTATATCATTTTCCATCTTTATAAAGTTCCATGACCTTGTTATACAGGTCTTTTGACTGTTCTGTTCTGCACCCCATGGCTTAGTGTCTAGCCTGCTCAGTGCATCCACGAGAGAGCTAACAAACTCATTATTTATTTATTCACAGACACTAATTCCAATTTAAAAAGCCACAGGTGTGGGAAATTCACCTTTAATTGCCATTTTCACCTGTGTGTGTCACCTTGTGTGTCTGTAACAAGGCCAAACATTCAAGGGTATGTAAACTTTTGATCAGGACAATTTGGGTGATTTCTGTTATCATTATGATTTCAAAAGGAGCCAAACAACTATGTGATAATAAATGGCATCATATGATCACTATCCTTAAATAAAAGACAGTTTTTTTGCATGATCAGTCATACTTTCAAAATCAATGCCAGAATTTCACAATTTCTGCCAGGGTATGCAAACTTATGAGCACAACTGTAGCTAGCTACATGCAATTGCAAAAATGATTTATGAATGTTTAATAAAGTTTGTTAATTCCGCTGTACACCATACAGTTATGACTCGTGTAGCTAGCTACTGTAGCCCCCTAACTTCGGCCATCCCTACTATTGGGCACTTCTGCCGTTTGTCTAAATCATCTCAGGATCAAAATTGTAATGCATTAGTTTTGCAATTAAATTGACTTTCTTTCAGTCTGCCACACTGTTTTTCATAGAAATCTATGTATTTTATATAATTTGTCATTGTGGGTTATTTGCAGGGGTTGTTATTGAAAGTTTTGTTTTGTTTACCAAAAGCAATATTGAGAGTATTTAACTCCTCAACTTTTAAAGTACTGGTCCATTTTATAAAATGAATTGGCATAGTGGTTTCATGGTTTAAGGTTTACTAGATTACAAATAACGATTCCAGTACTAATCACACTTTCATGTATATATTTTATTAATGTTTGCTGTGTGGTACCTACAGGTTAAAATGTAGTGGAGATAAAGTAGTCACATAAGCCTCTTCTATGTATTTTCTAGCTGAAAGGCGTTGCTCATCTAAGGGGTTGGAGTCAGATTGATGAAGAAAAGGAGATACAAAAAGAAGAGCAAGAAGGGAAGGAAATAGTCTCTTTGTTAAGTCATTACGGAAAGTTGGTTTGTTGCATTTGTCTTTGTGTGTTGTTTGTTTCATATGCAAGTACAAAATGCATGTATTGATTAAACATTTTCTTTCAAGTATATTTAAACCAAGTGTTCATCCTACATGAATGAACACAATGGATAAGCAGGAAGAAATTGAAAACAATGGATAAGTAGGAAGAAATTCCAACCTCCCTAAAGTAGAGCTTGTAAAGATTACAAATGAAGTTAGGAAGGTTCCCATGTGAAATCCTTTGGATTTAATTGTACAAAACTAAAATGCAAACTGGGCATATGCACAGTATAAAAAAAAAAGAAAGCAAGAGAAGCAGCACTTCATCTCTCCAGGTCCACCTTGACGATTATCAGTGAGCAAAGTATGACACGTTTCTCTATTTTCATATGATATGATACCCACCATTTCATATGAAACCAAACAACCAAAGTCAAATCAGTGATCACAGCCATTTGTGTTTGCGATGCACACACAATGAATTTTCATAGTTTTATGCTGATGTGGTGTTTTCTTTTGCTTAAGAGTTTATGTACAGTGGGTATAGAACAGGGGTCGGCAACCCGCGGCTACGGAGCCGCATGCGGCTCTTTCATCCCTCTGATGCGGCTCCCTGTGGCTTTTGAAAATAATTAATGAGTATTTAATTAAAATGTATTTTATTTTAGTTTGTTCGTTTTTAAAATGTAATTCTAAATTTGAAGATTATGGTGATCTTGTAACATCTAAATAAAACGTGTTAAAAAATGTTATGTCGCTGTTACGCTGTTACTATGCGTCACAACCGCCAATGTGCGACACCCGCCAGCGCGCGATTTCTTGAACTTTTCGAATCCCAGGTAGGACAACTATGGAGAATTCTAAGAAGAGAAAAGTGTCTGAAGAAAACAGAACGTTCAATGGTACGTGGACAGATTCATTTGCTTTCACTGTTGACGAGACTGGTTTACCAGTATGCTTAA
>JACXGI010004926.1:0-12762 GCA_016801175.1 Esox masquinongy
GAAAACAAGGACATTTCTAAGTGACCCCAAACTTTGAACGGTAGTGTATATATGTATTACATATGTATATATAGTATACAGTTGTGCTCATAAGATTGCATACCCTGGCAGAAATTGTGAAATTTTGGCATTGATTTTGAAAATATGTCTTTTATTTAAGGATAGTGGGAAAAAATTGTCTTTTATTTAAGGATGGTGATCATATGAAGCCATTTGTTATCAAATGGTTTTAAATCATAATCATAACAGAAATCACCCAAATGGCCCTGATCAAACTTTACATACCCTTGAATGTTTGGCCTTGTTACAGACACACAAGGTGACACACACAGGTGAAAATGGCAAGTAAAAGTGATTTTCCCACACCTGTGGGATTTTAAATTGCAATTAATGTCTGTGTATATAGTCAAAGAATTTGTTAGCTCTCACGAGGATGCACTGAGCAGGCTAGATACTGAGCCATGGGGAGCAGAAAAGAACTGTCAAAAGACCTGCGTAACAAGGCAATGGAACTTTATAAAGATGGATAAGGATATGAAAACATATCCAAACCCTTGCAAGTGCCAGTCAGTACTGTGCAATCACTTATTAAGAAGTGGAAAATTCGGGTATCTCTTGATACCAAGCTAAGGTCATGTAGACCAAGAAAGATTTCAGTCAAAACTGCCAGAAAACTTCTGGATACAAAGAAAAACCCACAGGTAACCTCAGGAGAAATACAGGCTTCTCTGGAAAAAGACGGTGTGGTTGTTTCAAGGAGCACAATAAGAAGATAATTTAACAAAAATGAGCTGCATGGTCGAGTTGCCAGAAAGAAGCCTTTACTGCGCCAATGCCACTAAAAAGCCCATGATCATGCAATTGATATTAGTGTAGATTTTATATACTATAGAAAGACATGTGCCATGACCCTCCTATCATTTTATTTTGAATAAATAACTAAACATTGTGTCAGTTTACTTGCATTGAGAAAATACAGTTTGTGAAAATATTATGACAGCATTATGACCATCCTGTGTCACTTTACTTGAACTGACAAAATACAGTTTATGACAATAAAAAAAGAAATATTATGCACTTCAAGTAAAGTGTTACCAGATCTTTCAATGTCACCAAACGAGAGGTACCATTTACAAAGTTTATTAAGTGTTGTCTTACACTGGCTCTCTTAGGTCTAGCCACGATTGCATTACAAACAGAACATAGCCATGCAGGACCTAATGCTAATCATAGACATAAGAATAAACATTAAATGAATACACTAACACTGTGGGAGCAGACCTGTAGGCCTGACTCGCCTCCCTCTGTTATGCTGCCTGTTTGCACAGTTCCATGTTGACAGTGTGGCAGCTCAGTCCCATCCCAGACTGGGCTCTCAAACACCATATTTACCCAGCAATCACTTGGGTTCTCACTGGGGATTACGATGAATAAGTAAACACAGTGACTGGGACTTTGTCGCTGGTTGCTGTTTTCTCTCCCAACAATGTCAGCGGTGTCCTTGTCTACATGCTTGGGAGGATGTGAAAACAAATAGTTATAAATCTGCAGGAGTCGACAACAATTTGTGTTATGTTGTTTTATTCCTCTCATGTACTGAATTTGCTGCGATTTGTGTTTTAAATAATGGTGATAATAATTATTTCAGATTGGCGTGCCGCATAGAGCGCATGTAACAACACATTATCTATTAACAGTGTCTCCTTCTGGAGCCTAGTTACTGTCTGAATCAATATTTTTCTTAAAAATACAGATATGTCCATATTCTTTCTGTCTTCAGTCCTAATCCGTAAGCTTAATAGCCTACAATAAAACTCAGTAATAACTCTTTTTTCTACAATTTCATCAAACAGTCCACCTTGAAGTCATAATAGATTTTAGATGGAAGCGGTTGAGAAGGGGTAAATGAAAGGTCTGAGTTGGATCTTGGCGATAAGGCTCTCAGTGCCTGGAGCTGTCGCAGCCTTGCCTCACCATCCATCACCGGCCTGGGTAGCCGCCGACGTCATCGCACCGTTGCAATGTGTGCTGCATGGCAAGCGGAGCTGAATGCGCACGCACACACACACACACACACACACACGACTTACAGTGCCGCATGGGTGACTGTCCCTCAAACGTCAAGCTGACCCATGTGGCTGGGTTGGTAGAGCGTGCCACATGCAACCGCAGGGTTTGATTCCCACAGGGGCCAGTGGGGGAAAAAATATGACAATGTGTTATTTCAATACTTCAAGTCGCTCTGGATGAGAGCGTCTGCTAAATTACTTGAATGTAAAAAGTGTATAGTTGCAGTCCCTGTACACGTTCCGGCCTCTGACACACCTGTTGGAAAACCTGAGGTTAACCATGTTAATTACCTGGGTTTTATATTCTCCTTGAGGTTGACAGTGGGAGTTGCTAATCATGCATTCTCTCAATAACCCGTTTTCTCATTATTCATAAGCTACCTTCTTCAGGTAGGTAATCAGTATGGGGGTTGGTGAAGTTTTTTTTTTTTTGTCCTTACACTGCGCCTGAATATTTTTGACTGGCCATCACTCAACGTGGACACGTGCTCCCAGGCTCCCATCACGTTTTCCCGGAGTCCCCAGGTATAGAGAAGGTCATGGGTGGTAATGTGATATGCCTCCTGCGTGTGTGTCTGCTGGGTGTGTAATTGACATGAATGAGTGATCTGATACTGCCATAGCACCCACAGGTTCTCCGACAAGAACCAGTCCATGGACTCCCCTTGGGGTTGCTAACTCATCTAGATAGTCTGAAAAACGACTGAAAGGCACACCGAAACGTGTGTGCGTGTGCTTGTGTGCACAACCACTCCCCATCAGTCAGTTATCCCCTCCCTAAGGGCCCCCATCTGGCTGGCGACAAGAGGCAGGCAGGGTAGCATGGGCCTGGAAGAAAAAAATGAAGAGACAAAGTTAGGATTGATGCGGTCCGACAGTGGGGTTCAGACTGTCAGCTCCGCGCCTCTCGTTACGACACGCTGGCAGAATGTAAAATGGCCGCTTCTGATGTCAGCTTAAGTCCTGTAGAGGGATGATGCTGAAACAGTGGGCTGGGTGAGAGACGTGGCCGCCAGGCAAAAGCTCTGGTCAGTCATCCCTCCCTTTCCTTATCAGTGTCTCTGTCGCAAAGATGCTTTCACGCCAACACTGTCGGATGGAGCACACCTCAACTGTATTCATGGTTAGGGTGAGTTCAGTGTGAGTGAAGTATGTGCATAAAATGCAAGACGTGTTGTCTCTCTGTTTCGCTTTTCGCAATATCTTGATGTGTATTTTTGTAATTACAGGACTCATCCGTTGACAAAACCTCGGTCTCAGTGTGATTCTGACTATAACGTTTTGAACTCTGCACGTGTATTAAAGCCTGTGTGATCCTGGTTTTACTCTACATGTGGAGACCAGAAGTCCACACAAAGACAGTAAAACCTGACCATTTGTAACCCAGAAGGTCAAACACCGGTGCTCACAGTAAAACCGGCTATGTTTTGCTTAGGGTTTAGATTTAGGGATAAGACAAATTTGAGGTTAGTGTTAGAATTTAGGTTTTTGGGTTCAGGGTTAGGGTAAGTTTAGGCAAAAAAAAGTTTGATTATTGAGGTTAGAGTAAGGAATAGGTTTAAGATTTTGGTTTGGGTAGGAAAATTATGGAATCATTTTTCTGGTACCCACAAAGACAGAATAATGGGTTTGTGTATGTATGTTTGTGTTTCATCTTACTTTTGCTGAGTGTTAAAAACGAGGAGGGTAACGAGTTTGACTTTCCTGTAGTCCTTCATGCAACCATCCACTGTCCTGTCGCGGGCCCCAGGTCCTGCCTGCATGCGCTGACTGGGCTAAAATCGATCCACAATATCTCAGTCACATCCCTGACAAGGACACCAGCATTTAGCCAACCTTCATTTAAATGAAGATGTCATTTGTTCAAGGTTTCATTATGCTCCCAGAAGAAAAAGTACAACCCCATTTCCAAAAATGTTGGGATGCTGTGTAAAATGCAAATAACAACAGAATGCAATGATGTGCAAATAATTTATCCCTGTATTTAATTGAAAATAGTACAAAGACAACTTAGCAAATGTTATTGTTTTTGGAAAAATACATGCCCATTTTGAATTTGATGCCAGCGACACGTTTCAAAAAAGTTGGGACGGGCATGTTTACCATTGTGTTGAATCACCCCTTATTTCAACAAAACTCTGTAAGCATTTGGGAACTGAGGAGAACAATTGCTTTAGTTTTGAAAGTGAATTATTGCTTGATATAGGATTTCAGCTGCTCAACAGTTTGGGATCGCCTTTGTCGTGTTTTTTGTTTCATAATGCGTCAAATGTTTTCAATGGGTGAAAGGTCTGGACTGCAGGCAGGCCAGTTTATCACCCGGTCTCTTTTACTACGGAGCCATGCTGTTTTAATACGTGCAGAATGTGGTTTTGCATTGTTTTGCTGAAATAAGCATGGAGTTCCCAAACAAAGATGTTGTCTAAAAAAACTCTAAAACCTGTATATCTTGTTCAGTATTAATGGTGCAAGGTGTGATGGTGTGGGGGTGATTGTGTGGGGCTGCATGCCATGTGCAGAAATGCACCTCCATACAATCACGGATGTTGGCTTTTGAACTGTGTGCTGATAAAAATCTGGATGGTCCCTCTCCTCTTTAGACTGAAGGACGCGGCGTCCATGATTCCCAAAAATTATTTCTAATTTTGATTTGTCAGACCACAGGACTGTTTTACCCTTCACCACAGTCCATCTTAAATGACCTTGGGCCCAGAGAAGGTGGCAGCGGTTCTTGATCTTGATTATGTATGTTTTTTCTTAGCATGGTATAGTTTTAACTTTTGGATGCAGCGACAAACTGTGTGCACAGACAATGGTTTTCGGAAGTGTTCCTGAGCCCATGCAGTGATTTCCACTACAGAATCGTGTCTGTTTTTAATAATGAAGTGGGGCCTGTGGGCACGTCCCTTGCATACAGAGATTTCTCTGGATTTTCTGAATTTTTTAATGATTTTATGTACTGTAGATGAAGAGATCTCCAAACTCTTTACAATTTTATGTTGAGAAATGTTATTCTTAAATTGTTGCACTTTTTGCCCGCACAGTCTTTCACAGAGTGGTGAACCCCCCCCCATCCTCACTTCTGACAGACCCATCCTCTCTAGAATAGATGAGAGCAGCTATACGTTACTTTCCTCTCGTCCGAACGACCAAGCCCCCTTTTGGGGGACAGCTAGCGCTGTAAAAGTGTAGAAGACAACAGCGCAAAATTGGAAATATTACTGGTACCATGCCTAAAAGCTGCTGTGTTCTGTTTTGCGTGTCAAATATGAGAAAAAATGCTAGTTTATGCTTTTCTTTACTTCCCAAAAAAGCAAAGGACAGCAAAAGAATAGATCTGTGTCTTCCGGCCATCCGCAGAGAGGGTGAAAATGGTCAACTATGGGACCCGTCCTGTCAACACGTTTATGTCTGTGGCAAACACTTCATCACGTTAGTTTATGATGCTAAAGTCAACAGTTATAATGTTAAAAGTCAATGAAGTGAATGTTGATGCTGCACTGAAAAGGTAGGACATTCTGAAAATTCACTTCCCTGAAGTGATTTTATGTCATGATTATTGTCATAATAATCCCAATTCAAAGTGTGTCTAAATGCTGCATTAATGCCATGATAAGAAAATGATAGGGAATTGAATCAAAAATTAAATTAAGCAACAGATGTAATTGTTCATTGCAAACTATTGTAGTAATACACATCATTAATTTGTAGCCTACCTTATATCAAATTCAAAGTGGGAATATATTCTTCAAGAAACAGTAACATATTTCATAACATTTGATATGTTGTCTTTGTACTATTTTCTATTGAATTTAGGGTTTAAATGATTTGCACATCATTGCATTCTGTTTTCATTTACATTTTACGCAGCAACCCAACTTTTTTGGAAATCGGGTTCTACATCTGACATCGACTGAGTACAAAAAAACAGCTACAAAGAAATGTCTCACATTGAAATTCATTATATTCATACAAAAGTACATGCATATCTAAAATTTTCCACTCTATTGTTAAAATACCTTTTACTATGCTCATTGTTCCCAACTGATCATCACTCAACCATTTGGTGAAGATACTTTATGTATTTTTTATAGTTTTACCTACTATGTTCTGATTGAAAAGTACAGAATCACCACCCTAAGGCCATAGATTTGTATGTAACCTCTGTGGGATTCAAACCTATGACCTTGGTGTTGGCATTGTGAGCCACAAAAGACAGCATTGCCTGTATACAATGCAATGCTCTCAAATACATGACATGATTACCATCCATAGTAGTAACCACAACTGGTAACTATATTTCCATATAAACCGTGTGAACACTGGCAATGTCTTTCAACATGGAGCAGGATAGACAGCTAGGCAGAGGATTTTATCAGATAGCCCCCAGAAAGGGTCAAAACTACAAACTGAACTGCTGTGAACCATCACAGGTACATCTTTGTTGTTAAAGCAGGCTTCTACCGGGCCCAAACTCGACAGTGTTGGCACAATATCGCTGGCCAATGAGCAACTAACTGTCCATGTGCCTGAATCCAACTGAGAACCTCTGGGACGTTTATGTATCTGTGCATCCGCCGCCACCAAGTATTACCACAGACTGTCCAGGAGCTCACTGATGCCCTGATCCAGGTCTGGGAGGAGATCCCCCAGTACACCATCCACCATTTCATCAGGAGCATGCCCAGACGTTGTCAGGAGTGCATACAGAGTTATGAGGAAGTTGAAACAGCCTGTGATTTCAGTTGTTTTCTTTGATTTTCGGAGTGTGTTTGAATCCAGTCCTCAATCGTTTGGTGATTTTGGATTCCATTGACCGTTGTTACGTCATTCTGTTCTCAACAAATGACACAATGTACAGTAAAGATTTTGATCTTTAATATAGTTCCTTCATTGAGACCCAATGTGTAATTTAAGTGTTCCCTTTATTTTTTTGAGCAGTGTATTTATTATATACTACCTTATTTTTGTACAGTAGCAACATAGCAGGTAATACTATGTAATGAAATTCATGTTTTGTAATTACACATTTGAAAGCAGTCTTTATGCTTTAATGTACTTCCTCCCTCCTAATTAGGACCTAATTTCAGGATGTCCATACAGGACCAGGGTTCAATCTGTTCCTTCAGCATTGATATTTTTACGAGTGAGGCACCAGTTGGGATTCGGGCTCTGTGCATTTGAATTGACTGCATACTACACCCCCCCCCCTTCCACTGGAACCATCTGTCCCTCTCCTGTATCGGCCAGGCCCTTCTCCTCTACCCAGCTGGAGGTATGGCCAGCTGGGCCGATGTGCAGTGACACTATTACACATGGGTGTGCAGTACTATAGTGCAGTACTATAGGGTTCTGCAGCCAGGGCTGCACAGGGAGAATGGACCACCTAGAGCTTGCAGAAGCCGTCGGACGTCACTTCATCACCCTGTCATTTAGCCAGGGAGAAGACAGAGTGGGGAGGGGGGTGCCGGCCAAGGTCATTCTCCATCTTTGTCTTATTGAGGAGTAGAGGACACAACAGACACTTTACAGAATAAATAAGATATTAGAAGCTCAAGGAATCCTTTCTCCAAAAAGTAGAATCACAGACAGAAAATGGACATTGGGATTGTTGGGATTTACAACTGAATATTAATGCAGTGGTTTTAAACCTGTGGTACTGATGGCGATCTATCTACATTTTTTGTGTGATTTATTTTCCTCCATAAATGATACATTTGGAATATTAATGGTATAATAAGAAAAAATACATTTTGACAATACCTACATCTTATAATATCTGTCATTTATCTTTAAATTCCAGTGATAAAATTTTCTCTTGAGAAGAAAATTGAAACATTATTGTTACATTTTTACATGACTTTTCATTTCCATTACCTTTACATAAACAGCGTTGTGAGAGTTTATTACTACATATAAAAAGACAGGTATTATATTTCAGACAGAAAACGCCACATTTTAGTTTAACCATTTATTAGAAACATGCACAACGATAATTTTTTACAGCTCTTGACATTAGGTTTTGCTTCTCTGGGGTAACTCACTGCCATTGCATGATTGTGTAAACGACACTAATAATAACAGTATAAACACCATAATATCATTAACAACAATCCGCATAGGTAATGAGCAAGGTATGCAGTACCGATCCACCCCATGAAAAGGAAACACAGAACCAAACAGGTGGAGGCAGGGGTGGTGGATGGGTTAGCACCCACATGCCAGTGAGACCAGCACACATAAGACTGAGTGAGTTACCTGATGATGAAATAGTCTGTGTGAAATCTGATATTGTGATAGGAGCTATGCTAATTTCATAATAAAATGGTGTTGCAACTGATAGGTGCCATCTAATACCTCCTGACCATTTTTGCTCTTGTTTTTTGTGGGTTTTTTTGCGTGTCACTATCCTAACAACTAGACCTGAAGAACTGTAAAGTATTGAACTGTACTTGCTTTACAGAGCAAAGCGACAGTATTGGACTGAGATTGAATCCTACTATGACGACTCTGATGGCTGTTGGATGTGGCAAGCCTTCAAAACACCACAGTCTACAAAAGGAAACCACATAAAAGAAATGCCTTCAATTCTCACTTTGAGTGTTACTGCAATCATCACAAAAAAGGACAGGTAGGATTCGGGGGTCCAGTGATGAGTGTATGTATTCATTGTGTCACCCTAGGGACATCGTCTTCCCATTATTAAGTACAGTAAATGGCCTCTAGTCCAAATTCATCGTTAAGCTGTCACCACAGTGATTTTTCCCTGTGACCAATCACAGGAAGCCTCTTAATTGACTTTTTCCCCGAAGCACTTCCCTGTGAAGCCCTGATAAAATATCAGAGCAGTGGTGATTGTGGGGCCTCATAAAATAGGCCAGGGTTCAATAGAACTGTCCTCTTCAATATTCAATGGCCAGGCTTAATTGCATTCGGCAAGGTATCGTTCAGGTCTACTCCATGTCTTCCTCAACCTATGAATATCTTTCAAATATATATAGATGATCAATGTTCATTTCTAATTTCATGGTTTTTAATGTTAGCTCAGTCAGCTGTCTAGCCCGAGACAGTGCATGTCATCATAATATTCTGTTAAAAATATCTTTGTGTGTGTGTGTGTATGGGGGGGGGTTATTAGATTAGATTTTTTTTAGATTAGATTCAACTGTATTGTCATTGAATAGTACGAGTACAACAAAATGCAGTTAGCATCTAAACCAGACGTGCAAATAAAAGAGGGCAGTAAATGTACAAGTATTAAGTAAAGTGTATGTTACAAGTGGAATGTGTAGAGTGACCAGATTCAACAGAGTGAAATACGGGACAGTCAGACTATTGTACTATAAATACAAATGACAATTCTGACATTGTGCAATCGAGCAAGTTGGAGGTGTAAGGTAGTTTGTGCAACTGAAATACGGGGATAGCAGCAATGAGGTTCCCGAGGTAGATGTGTGGTATTTTATCTTAGTAAGAGGATCAGCAAAAGACAATTGTCAAAAATCCTGTAAAAAACCTCAATCATTTGGGCAAGAAACAGGGTGGTCCAGGAGTCTGTAAAAGTAAAGGTATGTTGCTGTAATTTGTAAATGGGCACCAAGGATGCTGTGTGAAGTGGCCATCAATAATCTTTCTTCTGAGGGCCTTGGATTGATATTTAGTTCTTGGCATGATGTGTAACCACACACCCATATGGTGAAGACCAAACCAGACCCGGTTTCTAATTGTTATGCAAGACTGGACCCTCCTAAGTTACTCTCTACTGATTTTCCAATAATTTGGACCTGTTTTGGTGCCCCTGATTCTATTTTAGCCATTTTATGTGATGGTAAATCTAGGGGTGTGCCAACTTTTTCTGCATAAAGAAACTGATTTTAATTGTATGCAGAAAATGGTTTCAAGATTTACTTTTTTGTGTGATTTATTAAATTGGTTTACCTTTATTAAAGAATGTGTCGGGAATTGGGTTCATATATCCATGTGTACAAAAAAATACAAATCTTTTTTTTGATGTTCTTACTTTTTCTCATGACTGTAGGAAATACACTTCTGAACACACTTCCTAATTTATTTATTTTCTGTTTAGACGTGTATTTGTATGTGCTTTTCAATGCTTCTTTGTACCTAAGCAGTGACGTCAGATTTCACTGTAATTTAAAATAATTTTATAAACCATTTTGTAATCTTAAACCTTAAACTCCAAATCAAATTTGTAAATTATCAATGATATTACCATATTAAAATATTTTTAAAAATGTATAACATTCCATTACAAATGAAATAAATGTTGTGTTTTTCTTATTCAACAAAAGTAGGTAAAAAGACCAAGATTTTATCTGTGTTGTAACTTTAAAATAAATATGATCGTATTGAAATACCAAACTGACACCATTTTGTAAGAATATGATGAAGACTTTGCTGCTGTTAGCAAGACAGAGACAAAAATGTGTTTCAATTCTACAAATTAGTATTGTTCAGTGCTATAAATTCACCTATGAACATCAAAGCGAGATGCAACCAAAAGCATTTGCAAGGTTCTTGCACTTCATTTGTCATTCCCTATGTGAGGCTGAGCCAGAGCAAATCCATTTTTTTTCTCCTGGTAGGTCAGGGAATCTGAGTTGATGCGCCCTATGCAAATTACATTCACACAATTCATCCTAGTTCCTCACAGACAGTGAGGAGATGAACGGGGGGATGAACGGGGGGACCAAGCTAAATCTGGGCAGGAATTCATGCTAAGCTGTTCCTAGCCCACTCACAGGAATGTTGGTCAGAACAGGTTCAGAACTGCTGTAATGTCACCTTGTCCAGGGACTTAATGTTTATTGGTATAAAGTGGTTCTGTAGTTGTGCCTCTAATCAGTTATCAAGTCAACTGCAAGTGGCCTCTTTCTGTCTATGGCCCTTCCTCCACATCAAAAAGGTGTAATTCTTTTCTACCTGCTACTGCGCCCTTCTTCTAGGTCAGGCTGCCTGTGTGTAGTGTGCTGTGTGGGGCATACATTGATGCTTTGGGTGTCATGTCTAATTATTCTCAGTGTGCCATGTTTCTCCCCCCACCTCAACATTCCCCCCTCCACTTCATCTTTCTCAGCCCCCATTCACATTCTTTCTCTTTGCTTATCCTATATTTTCACCTTTCTCACCGTGACTCTGTTATTAGTGTCAATCTGAGACTCCAGGAATCTGTTATTAGAGTCAGTCTAAGACTCCATGAATCTGTTATTAGAGTCAGTCTGAGACTCCATGAATTTGTTATTAGTGTCAGTATGACACCCCATAAATCTGTAATTAGAGTCAGTCTGAAACTCCATGAATCTGTTATTAGAGTCAGTTTGAGACTTCATGACTCTTTTATTAGTGACAGTCTGAGACTCCATGACTCTGTTAACAGAGTCAGTCTGAGAATACATTACTCTGTTAATAGAGTCAGTCTGAGATTCTATGTCTGTTTTATTAGAGTCTATCTGAGACCACAATTTGTTTTCACCCAAACAACTTGGCTGCTAATACCCCATTTGGCTGCCAACTACTAGGAACTGGTCACATATGCGCTTCATGGGGTCTATACACACGACTCTTCCTACCAAGAAGTCTGAGCTGGCATTCCATATGTAAATTATATTCACACTACATCCCAGCTCCTCACAGACAGTGCAAAATGAAAATAACCAAGTGGTTATTGTGCACCTGAGTCAAAGGCTTACAACGTGGACCATCCTAGACGTGTTTGGTTACTAGCATTAAGCCTGTTCCAACATTGTTAGAGTTTGCTTGCCTGCTGTGTCACAAACACAGTGGAGATGCAGTTTGATTTACATGGACCCACGGACGCCTTGTTTTCTCGGTAATCTTGGTTGATTTGCTGAAAGCTCTGCAAGGTCCTGAGGATCCTTCAGTTTTTACCGTCACTATTTACGGCATTGATGCGTAATGTTTGTTTGCTTCTTTGATGCTTCTTCTCTGCAAAATCCTGCCGAGATTTACCTCCTTGGCCTTCTCTCGCTTTTTCCTTCAAGTGGCCCCAGCACTCTGTTGTCCTCCCCAGGGATACACAGACACCATGTCTAAATCAAGACTAATGTGCCTTGGCACAATCCAGACAACAGACATTGTTTTGTGGATTCACGAATGGCTCTATTTCAACCAGTGGGGCTCTGGCCTAGGTGTTCTCCTGACTGTTTCAGAGCCTTCTTAGATCCTCTTTTCTTCACTGTCTCTTAATTGGCGTTCGATTCCCACCACCTTTGCTCCATGTGGAATTAAAAGCAACCAATTGCAGTTCAAGAAATTAGAGCAAAACTGGGTCACTGGAGGTTTGTGGGTAGGTTTCCTCAATAGTATTAAACAGTTTGCTAAACATACTGTACAATCAGGGCCATTTTTGCAGACACAGATTAAGCCTAGTCCTGGACTAATGGAGGTCTCCATTGAACTTGAGTGTTTAGTCCTAGACTAAGTTTGTGTGTCTGCAAAATTGGCCCACAGTGTCTAATCCACAGGCGTTCTTTAGGTTCACAATGGTAAAGAGAGATTTGCTTGAAATGGCAGCAACATGATAAAAGGACATTTTGAAGTGTCTGTCTGCATAGTCGGTTTTATCTGCTTCGGAATTCTGTTCACGTCTACAAAACCAATTAGCAGACAAGGGTATCGGACTGGTCTGGTGCTTTTTCTTCCACATTTATTT
>JACXGI010004926.1:12862-34095 GCA_016801175.1 Esox masquinongy
GGGGGGGGGGGGGGCAAGTCGTTAGGGTCCAGCGTAATGGCTCATCGCTCTGCTAAGTGATCAAAGTCATTTGAAAAAAATAAACTATTTCCCCAATTACTTTTCTTAAACCCATCTCGGGCCACTGCTGAGAAAAGTATAACCTCCCAAAGGATTGTATTTACATCAGACTGAACCACTGCGTTCTGAAAATGACTTCTAAAGCACTGTCGAGGTCTCTGCTGGCCACCAGTAGTTTGTCTTTGTGGTTCTTTGTGGAATTGTCCACATCCTGGGCCTCTGCGTTGGTTCACAGTGAATGCTAATATACATGAATGCATAGCATTTGCATTGTGGGGTGTGAGATACGTGCTAATTCCCTGCTTAAATAACCCCTCTCGTCATGGTAATGAATTAGCCCATCAATCTAAATGTTGCCATTGGGCAGTAATGATCAATACAAATATACAGTATGTGTGGACTCTAGTGTGTTTTGTAATTTTTTGATATTTGCCCAGCAGGCTGTAGATAAGAACACGATTGCTCATTTCACCAGTGTTTCCCCCTTTCAGTCTCAATCCTCTGTGTATGAACTCATCGTTAGACCAATAACCTCAGCACTTTGGTTATGCCTTCAGAGTAAACAAGCACTGTCAGTGTTCTCCCTCCAATAACCTGTTTGGCTCCATATGAATCACAAGCAAATAAAACATGACAGTGAATCAGGAGCAACTCTGATGTCAACCTGTCTGTTCTCTACAAGTTGCACAAATTAGCATACTGATTTAGCCACATAGTTAATGCAGTGGGGTAGAGGCTGGGGTGCTGAGAGATCACCTGAGGCTCTGCTACTGATTAGAGGAGCAATCTTCATGCTGCTGCTCCACTTCTCCGGTGAGACCTCTCTGTGGACTGATGCACTCTGAAGGTCGCCCCTGATGAAGGTTGCCCTCCTCTCGATGCTGATCTGACGTCAGCCATTAGCGTTTCGTTCCGCTCCTTTGCCGTGCTGTCTTAGTGTATTCCTACCTTACAGGGCGGAAAATTGCACTGTAAGATCTTGACACAGTTTAGGTGATAGCACGCCAGAAGTGCCGGGACGATGAACCTTAGGGTGGGAGGATGATCTGTGTGTCTAACAGAGTTAAGAATGTGCAGTGAGCTCACTTCAAAGCTAGCTTCAGATTGTACCATAAGATTGTTTTCTGTTACTCAATCGATTTGGCTTGTCCTTAAAAAAAAATAATTGTTTAAACAGTATATTTTCTGGAAAATTTGTGCTTTATGGTTGGAGACAGTGACGCAAGATAGAGGAGAGAGTACTTGCTCACTAAAATTGTAGTGGGCGGGATTCGAACCCATGCTTCAGCGGTTCAATAGACTGATCAGTAGACTGCTGAACCATCCAAGGCCACATTTTGAATGTCGTAAAGCGAGCAGTCATGTGTTGTGGAAGTAGAGGGCCCTCATTTGGGCTGAAATGCCAGAAAAACGTTCCAGTTCTCTGGAATAGAGAGCATTCTCCACGAACAACTACCACTGAGCTTGCATATGCCCGACCTACCACAAAGTGATGCAAGAGCGTGACATGGCAAGGCGTCCCGGTCCGACATTTACCACACCAACTGACAGCGGTGACGAGCCAATATGTGCCGCCCTCTAACAGACCCCCAGGTACTGTCGGAATGCCGTGGCCAGGATTTTAACTCCTGGCCACAATGACGCAGCTAAACCGTGAGGCAAATACTTCACTGCTGCGCCATTTGGCAACCCCCCTGTGGTTTAATATATAAGTGGGTTGTAAAAGAACCCGTCACTTCGTTAATTGAAGGTAAGTGTTACTTTCTTAATTAAGTGATAAGAAATTACCCCACTAATCTTTGGCTGTCAAGGTACAAGGTGCTTGAGTGATGTCTGGGATTTTTCATAACATGACAAAATAAATGTCCTTCCAACCTAATGTTGGCTTTATTCCTGAATTTGGAGTTCTGGTACCTATGTAAATACTCCACCTTTTGGGTATTGACCTCTGTAAATGGTGGATGGCGCAGGTCTGGGGGGACTGAGTAGAAAAAAAGACTAGAACGCAGCTTTACTGGTTGGGCATCCCCATGGGCTGTTGGCTCTAACTGACTGAGGGAAGAGCTTGTTTTTGGCTAAAGAAAAGATCTGTTTGTCAACCCTTGACCCTAATTTCAGACTGGGAATTTATCAATTCAGTGCCTGCCAGTTTATTTTAGTTGTTCTGATGTATGTTAACTAGAGTCCCTTAATGTGGTTTGAATGCCTGGTTTCAATTAAACTATTAGGTCAATGTTTTTAATTTATTCAGAAAGGCATGACTCCTGTAACATCCTGTTAATTTACTGGGCAGATGAGGAATAACTCTTATTCAGAAAGGAATGACTCCTGTACAAGCATGTTAATTTACTGGGCAGATGAGGAATAACTCTTATTCAGAAAGGAATGACTCCTGTACAGGCATGTTAATTTGCTGGGCAGATCAGGAATAACTCTTATTCAGAAAGGAATGACTCCTGTACAAGCATGTTAATTTGCTGGGCAGATGAGGAATAACTCTTATTCAGAAAGGAATGACTCCTGTACAAGCATGTTAATTTGCTGGGCAGATGAGGAATAACTCTAAATTTACAGATAGTAAATGCATTCAGTTACTTGTGTTAACAACAGTTGGTGCCATATACAGTATGTTTAAATTGTTGTAGAGTGAAATATATCAAATATTGTACAAAAGATTTTCTAAAGCTAGGGAAATATTGACAAACAACATCAATTCACTGTATCTTAATGAAATTAAAATGTTATGTAACCTTTTATGAACATAAAGGATGGCTGCATCCTTCCCTCTAAATGTGTTTCTACTTACTGTGGGAATACGTTGATGCATTTTTGAGCAATATTCAATAAAGTATATACCCAAGTAGGTAACCTACTGAATATTTCATTTTTGTCTAGTATTAAAAGGTTATTGATGAGAAAGAAAATGAGAAAGCTAAATTATTCATTACAATAATCAGAGGCAGGCAGCTTGCATTACAAAGCATTATATAACAAAGCTTTGACAACCTAGACGTTCAGACATAATGAATGAAGAACAAAATGTGCCCACTAGGCTTGGAAGCCAAGTATAAGAGTATATCTCAAACCAACTTCCTGTGAAGAACAGAGAAGAACAAGAGACAGAGAACATCCACTTTCATTCCATTTATAACACCACCATGTTAGTATTTTAAATTAAATGTTGACATACCACAGACCAAATTCGAAGGTACAACACCAGTTTATCCAATCAGAGTATACCAGGGCACTGAGATTTTTCACTAAGATCGATATAGTGAGAATTTGCCTTATTGTATTCAATCAGTTAAATGGCTTTGCAGTTTACATTCAAATGTACTTACAGACAAGCCAAGAGAGGGTTGTGAGCAGTAATCCATATGCGTCAGCAACTTGATCGGCCACTTATGTGTCCCCTATCCAGACACATTTTCATACAGTAGCCTCTATCAAACATATATAGCTACACAAGGCTGAATAATAGCAGTGGATTACTTGCCATATTCTTCATCCACCTCATATCCTCAATAACTAGGCAAGGTAAAAATGGTGTCGATTTGGACAAAGGATTTTTAACAAAGAGCTTTAATGGAGCCAAATGAGCTGACACAGACAAGACTCTGAATGCCCATCACCACTCACATAAGCATGTCGTGGGCTATTAGAATAAAAAGATCTCTCTGCCACTACCATTCAGTTAATCTCCATCATGGGTCTGGAGAAAAGCATACAGTCATGTACATTTGAACATGAACAACAGTATTGTGATGAAACGTGCAATCTGTGAACATACATTTAACAGAATTTCATTTTCACGGTGTTGTAGTAGTACTGGTAGTCTCTGGTCAGCTACAAGCATGGCGTTCTCCCGAAGAATTGTAACATTACTTATTCATGAATGACGCCACAGAATAAAACACCTGGAAGATTTTTTTTCTTTCTATCAGAACCCGACGTACGTGCTGTGGATTTACATTCAGTGCCATCTCTTAAGTGACACCTACTTTATAGAACAAGGGTCTTTAATGGAAGCTATTCAGATGCAAATCCAGTTGAGTGTAGACTGAATTACTGTAGGGCAGCTGACTTGGTCCTTTATTCTTCTCTTTTTATATCAATGATCTTCCACTAACCTTGAATAGTGTCTGTGGGACTTTGTTCACTGATGATGCAAATGTATACCCGGCAGCTACAGGGGCTGGACACAAACAGAAACACCTGACAACATACATATTAACACCTCACCTGGTAATACTACGGGCCTAATATGGAGTTGGGTCACCCTTTACCTTCAGAACAGCTCCAGTCCTTCTTGGAATGCTGTCATGCAAGTCCTGAACTGTGTGTAGCACCATTCCTCAAGAAGAAATGTTTCCAGTTCTTTGAGGGATGAAGAAGGCGTAAATCTACTTTGCACTCTACGCTCCAGAAATGTCTATCAAGGTATCATCCTGGACTACTCTGATTGCACCATAGGGTGCTCTTGGTCTTGTAAAATGGCCTCTTATGACCATGCAGACCCAATAACTTCCACGAGATGGCTGCCCATACCATTTCAGCCCCCCCCCATCTTCATCAACTGGCAGCAGACATTGTGAGCTAAAGGCATCCTTTGGCTTTATCCACATGTACTGTAAGCCTGTCTAGATGTAGAAAATAGGATGAAAGATTATTTATTAGATTAGATTCAACTTTATTGTCATTGAACAAGTACAAGTACAGTACAACGAAATGCAGTTAGCATTTCGCCAAAAAGAGAGGTACTAAATGAAAAAAATCTATGTAAATTGTAATATGTTATGCAATAAATTCAACGTTTTGTTTAAAAATGTAGTTAACCTCAATAACGTTTTAGTATAAAAAATTAGTCTAGATATACTTTTACTCGGGAGACATTCAGATTCAGAAATGCCATAACAGCAGCAAATAACCTAATGCACAGGCCCGTCAAGTTGTTAGTATTTTATAACAATTGATTTATTTCAAATAATTGTTACAAGCTTTTCCACTAATTACAATTGCAAATGAACAATAAACGTCAACAAAAAACGTGCATTGTCTCCCATGAATTAGCGCAGATATATGTATGAATTGCCTTACATTAGCTAACGTCTTTGTGTCAATGTTTTCTGGCCATAACAACAAAACACAAACTGTATTAGACCATCTAGCCAGCTATTTTTTATATACAGTCCCTTTAAACTATACTTTCCAAACAAAACTACACTTAATATATTGACTGACAGTTACTTTACAGTCTGCATGAAATCAAACAAACCTACCGATGTGTTCCAGAGAATAAAAAATGTCCTTGGAAGGAAGCTTAATAGGAATACATTCTATTAAATTAATGAACAAAAAACAAACAAAATCTGGCTAGCACATCCATCGATGCAATATCTTAACCAAAATGTAAAGAATCATAAGGCAATGTACATATTATTATGATCATTCATTCTTGTTTATAAAAAATTAGCATGTCCACGTGCTCCGGGAGTAGACGAGTAGCCTTACGTAGTCTGTTGACTATCAGACCCGGAGCCGAGAAAACCCTTTCAGCTGGTACATATGTTGCTGGGATGCACATGTATGTTCTCATTAGCCGTGATGATTTCCTGTACTTGGTCGTTAGCCAGATTTGTGTAGTCTATAAGAAATAACCCGTTATTACTGCTGCCAAGTGAGTCAATCGGTAGGTTAGATTTTTTTTTAGAACTTTCGAAAATTAAATTAACTTGTCGATACATGCCATCCTTGTCGAAATGTCGACAATTCGACCATTTGTTCTCACCCCTAGTTGGAAGTTGTCAAAAACTCTTTCTGTGCATTGTGATCCAATGTCCAGGAGTTCTTTTCGGCTGTATAGAGTGTATGCTAGGCTGTACTGAGTGAATAAACTAAGAACTATTAACTAAATTACTGCTAATTTGCAAAAAGTGGGTAAACGCTGGGCCTCGCGATGTACATGCACCGCCATCTTGATGTTATCAGACTATAACTTTTTTTTCCATTACTCAAGGGTCCAGGTTTTGTGCTCCTTTCAACAAGTTGGCCTTCCAGCGGTCTCCGAATGGCAGCCGTGACATGAATTCCAGCTTTGTGAAGCTGGAACAGAGCATCGTGCAGCTTTTGATGGAAATCACAGAGGTTGCTTATTCAATTCTGTGGTAATTTTCAAGGCAATGCTTTTAAAGAATTCAGTAACTATCCTGTTAAATGTCTGTCTATCCCTGCCGGTCAACTTCGAATTGCAACCACTACTCTTTGCCGTTGCAATTTGTCCATGTTTGCCATACGATGTCATGATTTTTAAGACTGTTCCCCTTGACACTTTGAATCATTTTGGAGTTTTTGTGAGGGATGCACTTGCAATTCGGGCACTGACAAATTAGTACATCTTTATTTGCCTCTTGATGCTTTGAAAAATCATATATAAATGTGCCAGTACCTTTTATAGCTGGCACATATTCACTGATTATTGACAATCAACCTAATGTGATGCGTTTGTAATTGTGATTCAGTTACTTCAAAGTAACAATCCACCCCCTTTAACAACAGTAAAGTAAATATTTGAAACGCTTAAAGAGCTTTACTCAGTTTTAGAATGGTTAACTACAAATAAATGTTTCTTGAATATCAGAATATCTAAGGTTGTTTTCTCACTTATTAGTCCAAAGTGCTTGCTTTTCTTTCCTAGACAGCTCCCTGGTCTTTATGTTTGATCATGCCTGCAGACACCAAACCCCAACTCCAGAGCCATGGAGAGTCTGACACAGCCTCAGCCACCCCTGATGAGACTCCGGCAGTCGGTTTTCCAGTCGATGAGTCATTTCGTCCGACGGACCCACGCCTCTCGTGCGTTCGATATATGCTTGACTCCACCGCACAATCAACCATTATCAGCACCAGCAGCTCAAAACAAACAAAACCGTTGATCAATTAGAAACACCCGAATGTCCCAGTACTTACGCTAACATAAAATGAGCCACTGGAACTCACACAGCGTTGCTGTTCTTTGTTGAAACGGATAGAAATAAAAGGTGACAGTCTGTACTTCGGCCTCGCATTCATCTTTTAATCGTATTTTCACATGCAATGTTGACTATACTGTCCCAATACTTGCGGAGAGCATTGTGTGTTGTGTTTGGATTTCTTCTTGGACCCCAGGCAGAGTAGCTTCTGACTGACACGGCTAATGGAGATCCGAATAGTAAAAACTGGAAAGGGCGGATGTTCTCCAACAGGTTTGGCGTGAACTTGAGCTTCATCCACAGACCCAGTCATCACCTCATCCTCAACCCAGCCTGAGTGTTTGCGTGTCAAGCCGGTTGAAAGTCCTAGAGGATCCCAGAGAAGAGAGGCCTGCTGGAATGGTAATCAGAAGGAGAGCCTGTATCTGGGCTGTAGGGCTAAATTAATCCACTGTGACTAGCAAACATGCTGCCACAGATCTGTGGGGATGGTGGTGTCAAAAGCAGATGTGATGAGAGTCACGGGGTGAGAGACAAACTCATTTCCGACTGATGAAATAGCCAATGCCTTCCTTTACTGTTTCAGCTGGGCTGTTTATTGCATCACATAAAACTCAGGAAAAGAGTAGTTGATAAAGCGCGAGGATAGTCCCATTTTTATGGGCTGTCACAGTTTTCCTCCAGTCAGTCATAGGTAGAGGTCATTTCTCCTTCTCCCCCACCCCTTAGAGCCAGCCCTTCCATGGCTGCCTCCTGCTCTCTTACCCTCAAAGTCATTCTAGGAATTACTTTGGATCAATAAATGTTATTTATCTGTCCATGTTCCTCAAGGTGTGAAATAAAATCTATCAGTCCGGGCGCGTATGCAACAGAAAGACAGCTTCCCCATACTCTGGCTTCATGTGTGCCAATATGTATCTAATATCCATGCATTGAGACTTTTTCATCTTTGCAAAAGAGGAGCTTCTTTGAAAATGGATTTAATAAATCCAGCAACCATTTATCAAGTAGTCACTTAGAGATAGCTATAGCATACACAACAACCTATGTATTCCCAATGGTATTTGAATGTAGTTTACGGGACATTGGACATTTCTAAAGTGGTTGACTGCTTACACCAGTAATACGACTTGAAAGTAGTCTATTCTATATTAATAGCCGTGCCTTCCCACAAACACAACAATTACATGTACCAATGTCATAGGAATTCTCCTCAACTTGTGATCATTGTGTTTCACACAATTATGTTCCCTTCTATCACACACACACAGATTTCGTTCCCTTAAACACACACAAACAATTTCTATAATTGCCTCCTCAATCATTTTCATGTTTTATTAGTCTTAATATAAGGTACTATTAAGGTTCCATTTGAATGGCCAGCATATAATGAATCTTTAGCGCAGTGCATTGATAATGTAATTCAGGGGAGAAAACATCAATATTTATTCATCATCGTAATTAAAACTACAGGGAGCATTTAGTGCTGAAAAGATGGTCTGACTGATTAATGCAGTAAATTAATGCTGAGTTTTTATCCCAAGGAACATAATGTATAGCACTCCATTTCCATTCATATTCTAATTAACATGGAACCAAATTGAAAGCGTAAAAGGTTTGGCTCAATGGGATATAAACAACAACTGTACTTGGGTTTTTTGTAACCGTCATGACTTTCTCTTTGGCTTCTGGATTGTATTGCTATTGGTTGGTGTTAGATGACGGCAGTCCAGTAAGATCCGCTTCGATTGGTTAAATAAATCGATGTGAAGCTTAAAAAAATACCAACCTTGTTATTTCTCCCTTCCGCTGTGATAATTAGACAGCCAGGACTGAGCCGAGTTTGTTTGCAATGCAGCGTAAAGATGTAATTGTGTGACGGAAGGATTAACAAGAGACCAATTTCCTGTCTGAGCAACTTTAAGTTACGTCCTCTTAGATTGAGTTCAGCCACTGTTGGGTTTTCAAGTTGACGATGGGCTATAACAGTATGAGCAGAGAGAGACAGCCAGAGAGAGATCGAGAGAGAGAGGATGGCATGGTTTAGGTGTCTTCTTGTTGAACACTCCTGTATGCAAGTCACATGCTTAATAGTTCAAGACTACACACCTGTTTGGAACGTACCAGCAGTGAATAATCAAACTAACACGGAACAACCTGTCATTTTGACTCCAGTAGCTGTCCTAATTTGGCGGCTTTTTGCATGTATGTGGTGTACTGTTGTAATTGGGATCGAGGATGTCCCATGATCCCCAGGGTCCCATGAACCCCAGGTCTCTGGGTTCAAATATTCTGCCACATTGACCAATCTATAAAGATCGTATCCAATTCCCTTCAGCCCAGGCCTGCTTGCCACCATGTCCTTCAGTTAGGCCTCCGACCACGTGGCTCCTGTGAGCCCCAGTTAGAGAGGCCCCATCACAGGCTTTTATCAGGGACAAGATGGCCGTCTGTGTTCTCCCCTTAATCAAAGCAACAGATGCCTTTAGTCTGTGGTGGGGTGGCACAGTCTGCCTACCCCTGGGTAATCAATTTGCAATGGCAGATGCTCACTGGGGTACAAACTTCCATGCCTCACAGCAGCTGTTCCCAAATAAATATCAAGGATCGCTCTTTTTCTGTGTCCCTCACTCTTCCCCTTTTAGCTCCCTGAACTATGTTCTTTTATTATAAACCAGGTGGTTCGAATCCTGAGTGCTGATTGGCTGATAGCTGTGGTTTCTGAGACTGTATACCATGAGTATGACACCACTTTATACCACTCTAATTTGCTTTGGTAACTGGTTTATAGCAGCATCTCAGGGGTTTGTGGTATGTTGCCAATATACCACAACCCTCGTGCCTTCTCCCCAAGGCATGTTTACATCTGCGTTGGAACGAGTTGTGTCGTATGCTTTGTTGTCTTTATCTCGTGCAGACGTGGCCAGCTACAACTAACCTCCCTGTCTCCTCTGCACTACTCTCTGTCCAGTCCACCTCTTGCACCCTCTCCCTGGGATGCGTATGCATTGGATATGGATAAATCCCCTGAGCTGCCAGCAGAGGCTTGGTGGAGACACATGGCATAACTTTGGCAGCTGCACAAAAAAAAATTCTTCTGAAATGGACACTGATGAATTGTAATTATAACACACGCATGTGAATGGGGTGATATATGAACACAGGCTGAGCAAAGTGGCAAAGCGGAGGGGCACATCAAACGGACCTGGGTCATTGAGGTGATGTCCGAGGTTGTTTAGCACACCTATGATAAATGCTTCGTTTACCTCTACGAAGAGCACTGGAATCGCCAAGGCTCTCCGTACAGCAAACGGATCCAATCTGGCAGCAGCGATAGCGGCCCTCTCCTCTCTGAACCTTACACATATTCACCTTTAATAACTCTAAATTTCTCGTTATTGGGATGAAAGGCAATTATTTACCCTGTGCTTGTCACACACCAGGGGAGTTTTGACAGATGACGTTGTGCTGCCTGGCAGCCGCGTCCATCCATTCTAATTAATACATGGTTGTTTTTGGAGCTGCACCGGCCCGGTGGGGATTGGCCCACTGGTGGAATGGTGGGTAAGGCATCAGAGAGGATTGATCCGGGAAACAGCCCCGCGAGCTGGACAGACCAAACCTGCCATCCCAGCTTGTGAACTGGCTTTCGTTTAATCTGACCAATCTATCCTGATCGCTGTGAATTATGGCCTAGAATGGCTTGTAATATAAATGAAATGAAAAAGAGGCTTTTCTGTTTTGGACTGGTGTTGGTGTATCCCAAAATTTTGAAGCGTCCACTGGTCATTAAAATATGTACAGTATGTGAGTAGAAGATTGATTGGCCAGCTCGTCCCTCTCTATAATTCTGACTAGCTAGCTCAACCTGCTCCGGAATATTACATCATACTGTTGTTTTTCTGAAAAGTTTATTTGACATTCCAGTTTGAGGTGGGTTTTTCAGTGTTTTTTTAATGTGTTCAATTTTTTTCCTCAAATAAGAATATAGGATAAGTCAAAAGAAATTTTGGTATATTCAAATATCCTATCAAAACGCACTCTATTCATCCCTTTCTTTCCCCTCCTCCAAATCACTCACCTGCTGCAAAATATTAAAACTGAGATTTTCCCAAGGTAGTTGGGACATCTGTAGAACACAGATCCTGAAACATTTTTAAGCATAATTGGAACACCTCCAATATTCTTTGATTTGTGAGTAAAAGGGATAACAGCAAATGCTTTCTTTGCTCTGTGCCCTATTCTGCTTCCTGGAGAAACACTGCTGTCATTGGGATATCAAGTAGTTGACAAATGTGTGTTGCTGTTGTTGAGAAGTTGAATCCAGAACTTAAGTCCTCTGGGAATTAATACATACTAGTCAGAGCAAAAGTGGCTGAGAAAAAGCCACAGATCCAGCTCTTGATAGTCACAGTCACCTTCACCCAGTTTCTTTGTCTTGTTTTCTTGTTCTCTCACACCCTTCTAAATTACAGATATATAAAAGCAGGGCATACACTACAACTTTAAATGAGCATGTTGATGTTGCTTTCTTTATTTTGGTATCACATGCACACTGTTGAGTGTGTCGTAGACCCCCACTCACAGTACAAAGTGATGACCAACATTTCTACCATGCCAGAAAATAATCTGCACACTCGGGAGAATGGAACACCAAATAACATAAAGTTTCGACCTGCTCACGCTACGTGATTCCTGGCGTCTTAGCACAAGTTATTAGGATTACATGCACGGAAGTGCTGACTGACAGCTGACCGACCGCTGAACAAAGGACAATAGTTACTGATGGGCCCCACACATCCTGTCCATATATCCTGTTCATACCTACTGCAAGAAACTGTGCATGTGACTGTCATGGGACTTCTGAACAGACCCGTGAACCCTTCTCAATACCATAGGGGAGGTTGGAACATATGATGCGGGTATATGACTGGAGGATTATGGACTGTTTAGTGGTGTGAGGACCAATGGTTGGTTATATGATCATTGACTCCTTGTGTTCTGGCATAAAGGACTGTGTAAAACTTTTGATTATTTGGAGAACATGTAAGACATAAAGAAGATTAAAATCATGGCCAAATAAAGACGTTTTCCCCTGTCTTTCCTGTTTTGATCTGTAGAGTATCTACAGGCACACTTTTGGGACTCTCAAAAATGAAGTGTTACCTTAATTTGACTTTCTTATGTTGATGATTAAGAGGGCCTTTCTATCAAATATATCTCCCTCTTTCTCACTCTCCCTTAATCCCTCTCACTCTCTCTGTCTCTTTCCTGTGTCTGTGTGGAATAGAGGAGGTAGTGCTGAAGGGTTTGCTCATTGTGCTGTCCGGACTGTTTTGTCTCTATGTGAAGCACTCAGAGGAAATTGGAACAGTGGTCTGGCCGGCTGTGTCTTCCCTCCTAGCCAGACTCAGCGCAGTAGTGAACTCACACAAAGCCATCAGCTCTGCCTGGGGGGAGTTGTGGACTGTCAAGGCACTCCCACACCTGGGTCCTCTCCCTCTCTCTCCCTCTCTCTCCCTCTCTCTGCATCTTCACAGTACACTAGTGGTGGTTTGCGGTTGTTTTGATGTTAGCTGAAGTCTGAAGTAGGTGAACCACCGTATCTGCCATGTTTTTGGATTGTAATATAATACGTTTCGTGGACACAGATTAAGCCTAGTCTGGGACCATAAAAACAAGGTCAATGGAAAACTAGAATTGGCCTAATTTGGGTTGGCGAAACACAAATTAGATGTAAAATGCAATTAGTGTACGTTGTTGGCAGAAACCTGATCAGTCTCTTTGTACTGGGATGATATGAAAGACTCCGCCAAAATTACATACTGATGCCGAAGTTAAACAGCGCGGTGCGTCCATTACCTCTACAGCTCAGCATTCGACTGCAATGCGATGTGCAACTGCGCCTCAGTCTGGGTCCCGTGGCTGCGACACTGCAACAGCGGGCTGGGAACCGGTGCACGTGTGCTGTCAATGTGTGTGTCTGTGAGAGTAAAGCCTCGCGGCTCCTTGGTCCCTGTGCTCCTCCTGTTGGTTCACTTGGTCTGTAATAACAGTATGTTCTAACTCATTCACTGGTGGTTACACGTGTAGCACGTGTTTACCTAAAGCTAAGCAGTGTGTATGCAGGTCCTTTAGCCTCTGGCAGGCAGGTAATACACCCAGGCAGTGGTATCCAAAAGCTTGACACTACATATTGGTTGGTAAAATTACAATGACATTTGAGAGAGGCACATTGAATATACAAAAAAATAATTACAATGAACTAGTGTTTTCTAGCTCCCCATGTAGCCTATAAAATGAAGTAAATGCATGCACATCCGCTTTGCCCGAACAGACAATCGAACAAACAGCGCAACAGTGCGACCTGTAGTATGTCAACTGACTCAGCGTCAAGTTAACTGGAAGAGTTCATGGAAATTTATGGAGATACTCAAATCGCCTGAAGATATTATCAAAAGCAGTGGCTCCCACCCCTCGCTTTAAGAAAAGGCCGTCACTCAACTCATGTACCGGCTGAACTCTCACCAACCGTGGTGGAAGGCTGCACAGCAGTGGGGGCTGCACATACCCTGCCTGGACTCAAACGCCGGCTCACCCTGCCAGCAACGGTCAGCATCCTTGAGGCAACAGACGAAGAGTTTGCCCACTCATTAGGTCAGAGCTTTTATCCACTAAGTAGAGTGTCACCCATTCTGGTCCCCGCTGGAAACACCGGCACAAAACTAAGGTTCCGTTGTCCTACACATGTACAGTTAGGTCCGGAAATAATTGGACACTGACAAGTTTTGTTATTTTGGCTGATTGCCAAAATAGATTCAAGTTACAGTTACATAATTAATAAGAACTTAAAGTGCAGTCTCTCAGCTTTAATTTGAGGGTATTCACATCCAAATTGGAGGAAAGGTTTAGGTATTATAGCTCTTTAATATGTAGGCCCCTCCTTTTCATGGGGCCAAATGAAATTGGACAATTGACTCAAAAGCTGTTTCATGGACAGGTGTGGGCTATTCCTTCATTATTTCTTCATCAATTAAGCAGGTACAAGGTCTGGAGTTGATTCTAGGTGTGGCATTCACATTTGGAAGCTGTTGCTTGCGATCAAAGGAGCTCTCAATGAAACAGGCCATCCTTAGGCTGCAAAAAATAAAAAATCCATCATGGAGATAGCAGGAACATTAGGAGTGGCCAAATCAACTGTTTGGTACATTCTGAAAAAAAAGAACGCACTGGAGAGCTCTGCAACACAAAAAGGCATGGACATCCACGGAAGACAACAGTGGTGGATGATCGTAGGATCCTTTCCATGGTAAAGAAAACCTCCTTCACAACATCCAGCCAAGGGTAGAACACTCTCCAGGAGGTAGACATATCATTATCCAAGTCTACCATGAAGAGAAGACTTCACAAGAGCAAATACAGAGGGTTCACCACAAGGTGCAAACCATTCATAAGCCTCAAGAATAGAAAGGCCAGATTAGACTTTGCCAAAGAACATCTAAAAAAACCAGCCCAGTTCTGAAACAGCATTCTTTGGACAGATTGAAACTAAGATTAACCTGTACCAGAATGATGGGAAGAAAAAAGTATGGAGAAGGCTTGGAACGGCTCATGATCCAAAGCATACCACATCATCTGTAAAACACGGTGGAGGCAGTGGGATGGCATGGGTATGCACGGCTTCCAAAGGCACTGGGTCACTTGTGTTTATTGATGATGTGACAGAAGACAGCCAGAGTGTATAGGGATATATTGTCTGCTCAGATTCAGACAAATTCAGCGAAGTTGATTGGACGGCGCTTCACTTTACAGATGGACAATGACCCAAAACATACTGCGAAATCAACCCAGGAGTTTTTTAAGGCAAAGAAGTGGAATATTCTGCAATGGCTGAGTCAATCACCTGATCTCAACCCGATCAGGCATGCATTTCACTTGCTGAAGACAAAACATAAGGCAGAAAGACCCACGAACAAACAACAGCTGAAGACAGCTGCAGTAAAGGCCTGGCAAAGCATCACAAAGGAGGAAACCCAGCGTTTGGTGATGTCCATGCGTTCCAGACTTCAAGCATTCATTGCCTGCAAAGCATTCTCAACAAAGTATTAAAAATGAACATTTTATTCATCATTGTGTTAATTTGTCCAATTACATTTGAGCCCCTGAAATAAGGGGACTGTGTATGAAAATGGTTGCAATTCCTAAACATTTCATATGATATTTTTGTTCAACCCCTTGAATTAAAGCTGAAAGTCTGTACTTAAATTGCACTTCGTTTTTATGTCCATTTCAAATCCATTGTGGTGGCGTACAGAGCGAAAATTATGAAAATTGTGTCCATGTTCAAATATTTCTGGACCTATCTGTATCTATCCAGTCTTCATGTCAGAATGAAATAGGATGGGGGGAAATGAAGAGGTGTTGCATCACAACCAGGTAAAGATTAGCTTTTAGCCCAAAGTCAAGGTTGAGGCGGCCCTCATTTCAATTTACAGATTTGAAGGCCGGAATGGGATCATTTCACAGTGATAAGAAGGGCCGAACACATAAACGAATCTGGCTGATCCTGATTTCCTCTGGGAAAACTACCGTCCAACCCTGCAAAAAAAAACTAGCGTCCGGAGCACTGTAAACCCACCTTGTAATATTTCCCCATCTCTCCCGCAAAACTCACTCTATTCATCCCTTTCTTTCCACTCCTCCACCTCTCTCCCCTCCTACAGCCTGTTCACACTCCTGGTTTTTATTAGTCCATTTTCAGTCTCCAGTTAAACTGCTGAGGAGGAGCACAGAGGAAAAAGAGTTGATCCTACAAACCAAATAATTCTATCCCCCTTTCGTCTTTCCTCCTCTTCTGCTATCTGGAAGTGGAGAGGAGATTAATGTTTGTCCTTTACAGCCTTGTAGGCTTCATCCTGCAGGTGAAAAGCTACAGCATTTGGAGACGTGCTCTTGGCGGGGGTGTGGGGGTGTGGGGGGGAACACACTCAAGCGCTTCTTAATGAGACGTCCATTTGTTTCTGAGCAATCCCCAGTAGGGTTTGTGAAGCGTCAACTGGCTGCTGGGTGGGACCACGCAGTGTTACGTCGCCAGTGTTGGCTAAAAAGAGGCAGACTATACTGCTGGGACCCAGGCCAGGGACCCAGACCAGGGACCCAGGACAGAGGAGTTGGACAGATGCTCGCTATCATCCCTTCCTATCCAGCCCATTGGGCTAATATCAGTCCTAGTCAGTGGTGTGCTGAGGCGCTAGGTTATAGCAGCAGCTAGCTTGGCACTGATTGTTTCTTTAGAGTGCCTGTTAACTTTGTGTCCTCCACCGTGTAGTATAGTCAACTCATCCGGTCGTTTCTCCTGAGGTGTCACAGGTCACATTCGGCCTTATGAGGAAAATCAATGAAAAAATCATCATCGCCGTCCGTAACGTGGGTGACGGTGAAATCCATAGGAGCGAATGAGAATGAGTCGATTCTGTGTAGTTAGACCACAGGCTCATTAACAGCTGGGCAGAAAACAATACATGTATCAAGCAGCTTTAATGGATCATGCTGCAAACAGAAACGGGGAGGGAGAGAGAAGCTGGCAATGTGTTTGTTGGAACAATGCTTAGTTCATTTCTCTATTGGTGAAAGGGATGTGAGATGTAGAGGCCGGTGTTGAGATGGAATTCCCAGACATTGATGCATCAACAGTTTATGATTGAATTTATTCAGGGTAGCTGTTTGTCATTTCACAATACAGTTTGTTAAACTAGACTAGTCTGCCATAACTGTGAATGAGGATGTGATTAATCACATCCAAAGAGGATATTCAAATCGCTTTTTTAAGTGTATGTATTCAATGTTTACTCTATTGTTTTTTATCTGACCATAGTGACAGGCATGTGGTGACTGTAAAGAGCTAGGGTTCATTCAGAGGCCATTGGTTCCACCTTACTTACCAAAACATACTCTTGTGTATATAAAAACCCTAAACACACTCCACCATTATTCACCTATTTGGTTCAAAACATTCTATACGAACTAATCCTGAATTGGAGTTGTGCTTAAAGGCTGAGACCATCGAACAAGTTGAGGAGGTTAAACTTGTGAAGATAGGGAGAAAGATGTGGGTAATGAAAATATGTTTGCACAGTACTATCTATAGAGCCATAACAACATACAATTGTCGTCCAATTCAAGGGACTCAACTGGGCAGTAAAATCTGTTATAAAAAAAATTCAAGGTACTGTGAAGTGAAACACCTTGTTTCTTTAGTTGCTGTGGTTTTTACTCTGTTTATATTCTTATATAAGTTCTAAAGGTCTGTTTGCCTGTAATGTATTTTTGGTTAAGTGTTGGGCCGCAGGAAGAATAGCTGTTCGTATGCTCTCAGATAATGGGCATCCAAATAATGGAACAAAATAAACATTAAAGTCAAGCGAGATAAAACAGATGAAACAGCACCTCATGGCAGAAAGACTGTGAAGAGTTGTTTCTTAGTTGTCTCTTTTTGTGTCTTTAGTCATTTTTTGAAAATCCTTTTACATCCTTATGTGTAATGTCTACATGTTCATATTTTTGTTATTGATATGTTGATTGTCAATAATGTATTGTTGGCAATATATTTTTCATTAAGTGTTGGATCCCCGGAAAAATAGCTCTCCCTTTGGCATCAGAGAATGATGACACACATCAGCTTTGCTCTCCAAAAAGAACGCTGACTTGGTATGAACGAGGGCCAGGCACATTTCCTGCTTTTTCGCTTTCTCTCCAACGTCGGCAAGGTCACTTTAATGACAAAGGCAATAGCTTCGGGTGGGAATGAAGCCGTTCGCCCTCCGGCTCTCTTCTAGTTGTAGTAGGTGAAATAGCGGAGGGAGAGGCAAGAATTGAGAGTCTGGGTCTTACGGGGGACCTCCCATTGGCCTTGTCTTGACTCCTGCCAAAGGTGTGCTCTACATTGGATTATTGTCAATCCGCCCACGAGGCTGCAGTAGCAGCCAGCAGTAGTAGCCAGCAGTAGCAGCCAGCAGTAGCCTGGTCCGGAGGGGGATGTATCTAAGAAGGGCATGGTTCAGCTCCTCAGACAGTTGCTGAGTCCAGACGCTGAGGCCGTAGAAGCAGCCGTCAGTCAGCCGGCGAAAACAGTTTAAACAAACTCCGGTGGCATTTAAGGGTTTTTGAATTCACTCTGCGGTTGTTCGCTCAGCGGTTCAGGTCGATCACAAAATGACTCACCAAAACATAATCTAATGTGCCTCAAGAACACTTGATGATGCAGTGCCTTGATTGCTCATAAAATTAGTGGTCCCTATTAAGACTTTAGTTAACAGCTGATAAACCTATTCATTTTGATTTCACCATTCCTAGGGGCATAAATCCAGACTTGTGGAATTAGACTTCAGAAAGATTGTGTTTGAATGTCTATTTTCATATGCTTACCTCAGGGCAGTTACCCTGTAGGCGATTGTTGGCCACAGGAAGTTTTAGGATAATCAAATGACATGAATGCTACAGCAGATAAGATGATAAGTGTAGCCCTTTACTGTGATGCCAGGGATGTGTTCAGGAATCTCCCTGATTAGATTTTGATCTCTTTAGGACACAGAAGACTTTCTGATTCCCCATGAATCATTAGCCCATTACACCACAGACTTCGGTCTGTCAGTCTTAGCAGGATTCGGTTGTTTTAATCCATTTGTGCACTGGGTGATGGATTAGTATTTTGTCAAACGTTGGTGATATCTTCCCATTAGACCGGGCTTGAGACAAAGGATTATTTAGTCTAAATAATCATTTTTTTCTGAAAAAAAACCTTGTCATCTACTCTACTGGATTATATTGGAAACGGGATAGTTCACCCACATTACAAATGGCATTTTGGTTTCATTACTCAGTGTTTGAGGATCCTTCTAGATAGGCTCGAATGTCTCTTTCATTCAAATGCTGTCCTGAAATCATGAATAAAGATCAATGTTTTCTGCAGCATTCTTTTGTACATGTAGAGTGTAATGGAATATGCACAGATTGTTACATAGCTGCCCAAACAGTCATTTTGTTTTTTTATCATCTTTGAAACAAAGTTTATGTGTGTGTGTGTGTGTGTGTGTGTGTGTGTGTTATCATTCCTCTTGCAAACAATTGACGTTCTATTGTTGTTTCAGCCCCTCAGGTTTGCTGGACTCTTTGTGGTTCTCCATCTTTTGTCCTGATCTCTCCCTGGCCTCCTCTCACCTCCCAACCACCTCAAACTTTAATCTCAAGGTGACTCTAGGCGTCTGAGAAAATGCATAGAGGGTGAGGTAATTTATTCAAAGCGTGGATGTGCCGAGAACTACGTTACAGCCTCTCCGCGGATGGCGCGGATGGCGCAGTGTGGCAGGATATTAACCAGCCTGCATGTGTTTGAGTGTGTTAGTATACAGTGCGTGTATTCGTGTTTACAGCTCAATGATCTACATCAGAGATAAATACCATTGCATGTTTACGTCGAGATGAGCAGAAGGGCAGTGAAATGAAATGCATTTTAAAATAATCTGAAAGCTATCATAGTTATTGGATGAAACTGTTAGTTAATTGATAGCGTGCCACTTTACTGGAGAATGAATAGCCATGGTGAAACAAGGTAAGTCAAGCTGGCTTTGGCTCAGGACGTACAAATATTTTTTTTAAACTGATTTTTATTTACATGACCAGTATTTTGTACATTAAAAAAGTTACCTTTACGTGAAGTGGAGAGCGATTATGTGGTAGAATGGAATTATACAGAATTACAGTATCCTAGATGTCTCCATGCCATATTCAAAACATTATTTTACGGACAAGTCTTTCTACATACAACCTGTAATAACCATGTCAATGATCATGATCACGCTGAGAGAATTGTGTCATGTCACTACCTGTTCTTGTTTGGCCCTCTGGAGGGCAAGCTGCTGTCCTTAGTGTGCAATTTAGAGTGAGCGACCCATCTGCAGGGCCTGGGTAATGGATAACCACAATCACTCCCCATCAGATCACTCAATCTGCTCGATCACACCACCAGCACACCCTGATGAGCTCTCACTAACCCTGGGCCCAGATGTCAGTGCATCTGCCCCCCCCACAAACCCGATGCAATGCTTATGCCCTTTGGGCCTGGGGGACCAACTCAGCGGATCACAAGGGGCCACAGGCCGGCTGGCCGGGTCAGAAACAGTCCCATGGTTTGATGGGTTCATGAGCTTGCAGTAGGAGAAGCTAATGTGTACTCACTCTGTGATCAGTCCACGCCCCGTTCAACTTGGTCAAGAGATGACACGATGGGGATTAATGGACGATGAGGAACACATTTCAGCCTTAAGACTTATCAAGATCTCATGAAGAGGACGACCTGTTTTAGGGACACCAGTCTCCTAAAGGCTGTGAAGTGTAGAAATCTTTAGACATATTTAAATCTTTATTGTCACTGTCTAAGGGCATCTTTGGGGCTGTTTTAGAATCTACAGGTGTCGTCGATATGTTGTGTCACCCATACTGAACAAGTTCAGGCAAACCCTGCCAGCATCTCAAATCTAATCAACCCAAAAGCCTGATAATGCCCACTAAAGCCTGGTAATACCCCATAATTCCTGATGCCCTTATGGCTGCCTCCCCTGGCTCTGCCACTCAGGATATTTCAATGTAAGTAATTCAGCAGACAGTCTTATCCCGGGAGAATTACAATAATAGAGGAATCGAACCGGCAACCCTGGCATTTCGAGCATCATGCTCTACCAACTACTGAACTGCTTCAATGAAGGTTATTGGTTCAACAAATATTGGTCTGTCACATATACAGGTCATGTTTAGTATACGCAGCACTCTCCTTCCATAACGTTTGATCCCAATCCATTTTGAGATAAATTAACTCTGCTGTCAGAATTCTACATTTCTCAGAGTGACTTATCATGGACATGTATGTTGAATTTGTACGTTTTCCAATAGTACTTTTCCTATATTATAAAGTGAAGCCTGTTGTCTGTTTTAAAAGCCTTGAGGGTAAAACAAGAACTCATTTGTTTCCTATTAAGTCTTTGTCTGAGAAACTCACAACCGAGTTATGTTGAGAATCCTAACATTTTAATAAAATAAAATCGTTAAAAATCATTATGGACACAAGGCTGCTGACAAGTCAAGTTATGCTGACTTGCAAAGGGATCTGCAAATTCCATTGCAATACACCACTTGAGATGTTCTGTTTCACCT
>JACXGI010004926.1:34195-50560 GCA_016801175.1 Esox masquinongy
AAAAAAAAAAAAAAAAAAAAAAGAATTTAAAAAAACGGAGCACATTTGGGTCTGGTTTAAAGTCATTTGAATTGTTTCCTTTATCTGGATAAAAAACAGGTCCTCAAGATAAGGCCTAATAGAATACATAGGATAATATGTTAATTATTGTTTCAGGTCCGTAGGACCAAAAATTTATGAATGCAACAAACATGCCTTTGTCACCAACAAACACGGTGAGGTGTGACAACTCTATAATTCACTTGAAACAGAAGGCACAAATATTGTACTCTGACACCAAAATTGATTGAGACCAAATGCCATCTAAAGTTCTAGAGCTCAATAAACTCAATTGTTTACTGTGTATGCTTTAAACTACATTAAAAAAAACATTTTATACACTTGTCAGAAATGCACCAGCCAATGGAGTTAAGAAATAATTTGAAAACTCAGCCAAAAAGTAATCCAGCAATGAAAAATGTGGTATTATGTGGTATTATTGTAGCCACTGAGCATTTCTTTACATCAGGTACGATGACCAGGGCTTGATTCTCTTTTCTCCCTCCCAACTTCTTAACTCCCTTTATAATTGTTGACGTTAATCACATTCCCCCTCCTTTCACCTCCCCAGCCGTCTGTTCCATTAGAGCGCCCAGATAGAGCCAGGTGAAATAGATCCATCCATCAACAGCCAGACGACCTGGTCTCCCCTACACCACCACAGCTATTCTACTCTTTATCTCTGCACTTAGCTTCATCTGTCGGTAGCACAGTATTTGTTGCATGAAATATAAATTCCATCATGAGCGAAGAATTGTCATTAAAAGGGTTTAGGTATTTGCATGTGATCTAGATTGCTTTTCCACTGCCAGGACAGTATTTGTCATGCGTCATCTCGATAGGAAGCACATGAAAAACTCAATCAATAATAGCTTTCTATATACAGGAATTTCATGGCTACACAAAAGTACTAATAGTAATAGTAGAGGTGATGGTGTTAATAAAATTAATATTTAGCAGTAGTAATGTTAATAATAATAGTAATACTCATGGTGGTAGTAACATTTGTGTTAGCAGTAGTAGTAGTATTAGTAGTAGTAGTAGTAATAGTAGTAGTAGTATTAGTAGTAGTAGTAGTAGTATTAGTAGTATTAGTAGTAGTAGTAGTAGTAGTGGTAATAGTAGTAGTAGTATTAGTAGTAGTAGTAGTAGTACTAGTAGTATTAGTAGTAGCAGCAGCAGGGGTAGTAGTACATTTGAGTCATTTTGCAAAGTGCTTGGAATAGATGTAGGTTTTGAGCACTGCCAGAAGAAAGGCAAGAGGATAGTTAAGTTGTAATAGTACTAGTAGACAGGTTTGGCCCTAACCTGTTGAGGGCCTTATGCAAAATTTGGTTGTGGGCCCCCCACCTCGCAAAACACATTTTTTTTGTTGTCCCAAAGTTTTCTTAAATTGTCCTCATTTTTCTATGGGGTAAAAATCTATACATTTTGCAGGTCATTTCCAGCAAGTCAACACACTTTAGTATGAATAATACTATAATATGTGAGAGAGAATGTCTGACAGAATCAGTAGGGGTTTTGGAGGTCAGGGCCCATAGGCACATGGCTTACGGGCCAGGTCAATATTTTGCATTAATTGAGACACATATACACAGTAGACTAGACCAGGTTCTTCAAACAGTTTCCACTGGGGGCAACTTTGGTTGATAAGATCATTTTGAGGGCTGCCACAAGACCAAATATGACCAAATATGATATGACGTCATTTGCTTAATTAGCATTAATTAACCCTTTAACAGTATCCTAGATCTGTTCAAGTTGCAGAGACCAAACCAACTCTGTTTAGGCTATCCCAACTTAATATTCTTAAATGTGTATTATCTATTACTATATTAATAAATGCCCTTTGTAGAATTAGCTTTAATTAACCTTCTAACTGTAGCTTTAGAACTGTACAAGTTAGATAGACCAAACTGGCATGTACTGCTCGCTTCAGGTCCTGCCAGTGCATCTTGATTGGATTAAGGTCAGGACTTGACTTGGCCAGTCCAAAACACAAATCTTACAGTTCTTTCTACTGGGCCATTCTTTGGTAGATTTGCTTTGTGTTGTTGTCTTGTTGGAAGACCCATTTTTGGCTCAGCTTTAGCTCCTTGACTGATGGCCTGATATTCAGTTCACATCGCCTGGTGTATCTCAGAATTCATGGTTCCCTAAATGATGTGCAGTCGACCAGGTCCAGAAGTGGAAAAGCAGCCCCAGACCTTGAAATTCCCACCACCATGCTTGACTGTTAAGGTTCGACCTGGATAAGGTTATTTTGCTGGTAAAGTCGGTTGTGTTGGGTTTTAGCCAAACATAGCAGTTTTGAATGAGACCAAAAAGGTTAATTTGCGACTCATCCGTCCAGAGAATGGACTTCCAGAAACCTTCAGGTTTGTCCAGGTGGCCTCTAGCAAAGTTAAGACGGGCAGTTTGATTCTTTGTCAACAGTAGAGGCTTCTTCCTAAGCAACGCTTTGTGATTCAATGTTTTTCTTATTGTTGAAGCATGTATAGTAAACTGAGATGCAACAACAGGTCTGCAGATCTCTAGATGTTATGTTTGGGTTGGCATTTACCTGATTTAGTATTTTTCTTGTGGCTCTCAGGGATATTTTTTAAATTTTGAAAGGACTCCCACTTCTAGCCTGAGTTCCTGTCGTGTTAAATGCTCTCTGTTTCTAAATGATTTGCCTTACTGTGGACTTATAAAACTCCAATCTTTTTGAGGTGGTTGTATAGCCTTCCCCGGACCTATGTACTCTCATTACCCTCTTCCTGATGTCCTCTGAGATTTCATTTCCTCTCAGCATGGTGTGTTTTTCATTCACTGTTTGTGTAATTCCAAACTGACCAGGTTACTTATCTCTAGTTATCAGAGTCCTGCCCAAACTCTTTCTTAAAGATCCCTCCTTTGATTGGTTAATTCGGTACCCAATTATTTACCCACCTGTACTTACCTACTTGATTTAACCAATAAAACTTGGGGTTAACTAATTTTTGCACTTGCACTAATTCCTTTTTAATTTATAATTTGTAATACACTCATGATTTCCTTTAAACTAACATGTGAAAGTGGTAACCTGTTATGTCGGATAAAAAAGTCTGGTTGTGTGTAGATAAAGATTTCACGGTGAACACTAAAAAAGTTTATAATTGCACAAGGGATTCACATACTTTTAAGCAGCACTGTAATAAGGCTATCCCAAAATAATACTGTTTAAATTTTAATTTGCATCATTTGATTTAACTAACCCTAGTACAATCTTGAACTGTTCAAGCAAGAGTGACCAAGTCCAACATTTTTAATGTAAACAAGCAGGCAAGCACACCACATTTAGATCTGTAAATGTCTTTTCAAGATATTATTATTATTACTGTTATTATAATTGGTAATGGTTGTAGTACTAGTATTATTAGTAGTATTAGAATAATACAAACACATTTTTGGAGGGTAAAATTGGCAAACTTTGTTGTAACAACTTACCCCAACCAGCTCTGCAAAGTTTATGAAATCTTCCTCCACCTCTCAGTTAAAAGAAATTGAGATCTGAACAATTGTGGGTCAACAGTTTACACAATAGACAAGCTGTAAAACAGAACAACATAGTATATATTGGACTTAACTGTTTTAGAAGGCTATTCTATAATTAAACAATTAGGCACAAGTGGTTTTTAGTATATGGCCACGGCTCAGAGCTGTTCTTAGGCATGAAGCAATCGCAAAGTGTCTGAACACAGCGATTAGTCATGCTAGAGTGCCTTCTGAAAGTATTTAGACCGACGTTCTCTCCAAGCTCCGTGCCCTGTTAGTTTGCACTATGCAAAATATTAAAGTCATCGATCGAATCAACATATTATCAAAACCCTTTTCAATCCAGCCAACTCTAATAACAAATCTAACTTTGCGAGATTGGTCTGTGACTTAGTTAAAGACAGATCGAGAGTGCCTCAATATAAATGTCTCAGTTTTGAAGCTTACACAGACTTGTACGCAATGGCTAATCAGGGCTACAGTATAGGGCCATATGCAAATAATATACTATTTGGTACACTAGTCAGCTTTTCTTTTCAGGCAGTCGCAAAAACCCAAATGTGGAGAGATAGGTTGCAGTTCTTTGTTGTTGTTGTTTGATGTTTTTTTTCTTCATCATGGTGAGCATTCTCTCATCATCCGCTGTAGTGGTCGTCCATGGTCTACCAGGTCATTTCCCATTGCTGAGCTAACCAGTGCTTTGTTTCTTTCTCTAAAAGTACATTTTTAGTTGATTTTGGCTATGTCTCAGATCGATATCTTCAAATGTACCTGCGCCATAACGGCCAGCTTGACGTGAATTGACCCTTCTTTGGTCCTGGTATTGTCAGTCACCAGCTACCAACTCCAAATGCAAATTGCCTATTAGGAAACAACTGTGAAGCCAGTGGTGCAAATACTTTTGTCCCCCTTAAATGGAGGACTGTACACAAAACGTGCTGTTATTTGTAAAGAGTTAATCTGATATGGATACAAATGCCTTCAAATTAAAGCTGTTAATCTGTAGTTTAAGCCTGTTGCCATTGTATCATTTTGGTGAACTGCACTGTTTAAGAAGCTAGCTGTCATCACTGTGGTGGAAGGACTTTTCTGTAGACAAACACTCAGCAAGGCTTGGTAGCCTTCATGCTGACCTGCCCTGTTGGTTAGCTTGGTTCCACACATGCTTGGGCTAATGAGCAGGAGCTAACAGGTCAGTTCTGTTTGTTGTGTCGGGACCTGGCTCCGCTCCAGATAACAGCCCACCCCAACGTGTTGATGAACCTGGATTAAGCAGCCCTCTCACCCAGCCATGCCTTAATAACCCGTGGGGCTTCAGAGCTCGGCACTGGCCCTGCCCGGGTGTGATTATTGGAACGGGGAAGGCCAATCCTTATGCCTAAATGTATGATCTACAGACCCAGAGGCCGGTACGGAATGAGATACTGAGGCAAAATCAAACCCATTTGCTTGCAGGATGGAGAGTGTCATGTCAATTGTGGATATCTAACTCAAAACACCTTGAAATGTCAAAATGCCCAGCGAATACTAACACTCACCTAACTTAATGGTGGACAGCCACAGAGCACCAAACATTGAAAAAATAAATGTAGACGAAGCACAGTCTTTCGCAGATGTTGACAGTGAAGAAATATGACACATTTTATGTGTGGCCCTCTGCACCTCATCCCTGGGGCACAGGGAGTTTTACAGCCCTCTGGTTTTGGTTTTACTGCAACTGTCAATTAATGAAAATCCCTTTTTTGAGTGCACACTTAAGTAGCTGTGCAAAAAGAAACAGTAAGAGACTTTAGATTTCTCTAAAAGTGAGAGACAGTGAGAGGCTTTGGGTTTTTCTTCAGCTGCACAGAAGTGCTTCAGCTATCTGCACCACGCTGAGGGAATCTACAGTCACATTGTATTCATGAAATATTTCTTGAGGTTAGATATAATCTTGTCCTGTATTTATGTGGTAATGCTGTGAAATGAACTGGTAAGCATTGGCTGCCTTTGCATGCCTAAATCATGAACATTTTAATATTTTAAGGAGGAGAGAGAGAGAGAGCACATTTGCCACATTACAAAGCACGCAGATCACATAATTAGTCATTAATTACTCTAAGAAATTAAATAGATTTGTCTGAGCAGTGAGTATGCTGAAAGAGTCTCTATATTGCTCTCAAAAGGTTTATTTTGAGGAACTTGAAAGGGGGTTTATTCAGCCGCAACGTGTTTCTCAGACATATTAAGTGCTGAAGGCATTTATCTATCTTTGTTCAATTAGATGATTTCAAATATTCATTTCACTGATATTTGGCCTTGCTGAAAAGCACTCATTGCTCAGGGTTATCTGTTAAGGAGTCATGGGAGCTAAAACATTTGATAGGATGTTCACCTAAGGACCTTCAGAAATATTGTCTAAATAGCACTCAGTTTCCCTCTTTGCATTATAATGTATACAGTGCCTTCTTTCATAAATCCATAAAATATCTAATCATGAATAATAATGTGCTTTAATAGACAATAGTGTTTTCCATCACTCCAATAACAATGCGCATTAGAAAAACACACGCTGTTTAGTTTAATGGTACAACAATAATCCTTCATAGTTTCCATTTCTGCTGCACGTAAAAAGCTTCCGACGACACACAAGCTGCCATGACTTTTAAACGGTTGTAATTTCTCCAGCAGACAACTGCATGGGGTTTGTGATGTATTACTGTGGATGTCTGACAGAGCCAGTTGGCCTCTCCCAGTGATGTTTTATCTGCATGTGTTGAATCATTTATCAACTACTACAGTCACCCACCTTCCCCATCCGTTTCCCGTTCGGCCTAGGAGAGAGTACAGAAACGCTCCTTCGAAATGTCACGTGCTCTATAACGTCCAACTTTGTCTTTCGGCAAGCTGATATCGCAACAAACCTGAATGCTGTTAGTTGGACTGTTCAGATAAGACGCAGAGTGACTGCGGAGAGCCCATGCTCCCCCATTCATGGATAAGGAAGTAAGCTGAGGTGTCGATTGACATCACGGTTTAAAGCCAGTGTGTGTGTGTGTGCGTGGGCAGAATCACATAGAGGCTGATGTCAGTGAATGGAATCCCAGGATTAGCCCAGGGGGCAGATTTAACTGTAGTCGTAAGTAATACTGTAATTTTGGCCATTCTAGTGGTGGTGGGAATTCAAAGCTTTGGTTTGGATTTGGGATCTAACTAAAACCCTTAGCCCCACCTCAGGAGTTATTTAGTTTTAGACCAGTGGAATACTGCAAGAGTTTTGTGACTGTTTGATCCCCTGTTACAGTTTGTGATCAGTGTAGGGTGTTTTCGTTATGTATTCATGTTGTGCCCATGCACTGCAGTAGCTATAGGCTTTTGTACAGTAACCCAAAAATCATTCTGAATCAAAGATGGGATCTTAGCACACCAAATTTGTATGATACAGCATGTTACGAAATACGAATTGTGTTAAAACATATTTTTGCACGTTATAACAAACTGTACCGTACAAAATGTGTGACAAAGTAAACCTAAGTGACCTTTCCAGATTAGTCAACAGAGCTGGCCCAAAAGAGTTGAACTCATGCAGACGCTCAAATGTAGAGGCCTGTGATCTTATCTGCTTTTGGCCTGGGATCTGACCTGCGTTTGGCCTGGGATCTGACCTGTAGTGTCACTCAGATACAAAAGGAGTAAAAGAACAGGCAGACGATTCCAAAAAGCCTTTGACGTGGGCTTCATCATTTATTAAAGAGTAGAGTAACAATGGGAATACAGATAATCATTTATTTTTGTCCCTTTTTAAAATCCAAAAAGTCAAATTACATCAGTGATCACCGGAGCAAAAAGCCTCAAATACACAGCTTTCCCCAGAGCTCCTGGACTTACAAAAGTCGTGGAAGACATTTCTGTGGTTTGATCACAAAATCATGAATAATTGTTCTCATATATTTCACAAATTTCAATTTAAATGGAAGGATACCGAAATAAAATAAAAGTAAAATACTGGTTTGTCCAAACTGCTGAATTAAGAGTGAGAGGCTACAGTACATTGCCACCCTCTTTTTTCCACACAGCAAGACAGCATTTAAAAATGTGAACAATCAACAGCTTAAATTTCAAGATATTAAACACTACTCAACGTTGTCTTTTCTTATCATTTAAAGTTTACTTAACGCCCCAGCACTAATAACTGTGTCCTCTCCTTTCTTCCTGCAGCCAAGGATATTATTGCACTGAGTATAACACTCAAGTCCTGCTCTAGTAGCTACTTCATTCATTTTTTTGCTTAAACCAAAGGCTGAGGGGCTGGCTCCCAGGCTCGCTCCCAGTCTCCCGGCTGGCTTTCCTCTCCCCAGAGGGAGGAACAGTCCATCATCCTGAAGGTGTGGAGGGTGGACTTGGCTCTCAGACCTCAGACTCCAGACTGGACACCCTGCCCCAGGGCTTTGGCACATAGGGACTGTTGACTCTTCTGGCCACCAACACTTGCCTCCGGTCTCTGCTCCCGGACCCGGGCAGGGGTGGCTCTTCTCGCGAATGCCCCACCGCACCCTCAAAGCCCCTGAACATATTGTTCTGGTACATCACCTGCCGGTCCCCCATACGGGGCACCAGGGTTGTATTGTCGGGGCAGTGGCTCGCGCAGGGAAACAGGTGGCACATGTCCTTGTTGTAGAACTGCCCGGGCCCCTGGGGCAGCGGGCCCATGTACACAGGCATGTCCGTATAAGAGTTCAGGTAGGTGGAGTAGTGTCTGTGCACCACGGTGGAGGAGGAGCGGCGCAACGCGGCTGCGTTTTGCAGGATCGCCTCCCTGTAGGAGGGCAGCCGGGTGGAGTGGGAGTACTTGAGCTTCTGCTGCTTGTAGGGGTATGACCCCATATGGGCCGGGTCCAGGTAAGCGGGCTCAGCAGCTAGGGTGTAGCACAGGTTGTTCCCCTGGCTGCCGTACAGCTTGTGGGGCTTGGGGTTGGCTACCACCACGCGCGGGAACAGGTCGGGCATGGTGGAGGAGGACGGCTTCTCGTCCAGCTGGCGGATCCTCTCGCTGCCCCAGGTGGCCTTGAGGAAGGAGGCGCGACGGTTGAGTTTGTCCTTCCCCAGCAGGGGCACGTCATCCATCTCAGGCTCCAGGTAGGGCTTCATGCAGGAGTTGCAGCTGGCGCCGCCGCTGGGGTACTGGCCTCCTCCGCAGGCCATGGCAGACGCCGCTGAGGCGTGGCTATTCAGGAGGTGGTTGGCCCTCAGCTCGGCCAGGCAGGAGGTCGGCTCGTTGTAGTCGTTCCTCCCCCTGGTGTCCGGGGCCTCCGAAAACACATAGTTGTGGGTCCTCTTCTTCCTGCCCATGTGGTCGGGGGGGTAGCTGAACTTCCTGGCCAGGGGCACTTTGTGGCGTTCCACGTAGATGTCTGGCACCTGGAACTCTCTGTAGGGGACAAAGGGGGAGCTGGGGTGCTGGGGCTGGCCCTCCACATACAGCCTGCTACTGTGGTGGGCGTGCGTGTACGGGTTGTGGGCGGAGGTGCCGGGGGGGGCGGGGTCCCTCATAGCGATGTGGGGGCTGCTAAGGCTGGAGATGGGTAGGGTCCTCTCATAGACCTGGTGGCTACCGCGGGCCGGCAGGGTGTAGCGCAGCGGGGTGGGCCGCGTCACCACCCTGGGTTTGTCCAGCAACGGCTGGTTGGCACTGTCTCCGTAGTGGATGGGGAAGGTGGGCGTGAGCGCCCTCTGCGGGTAGGTGGAGTGGTTGTCCGTGATGCTCGAGATATAGGGCAGTCGCCTTTGACCCATGTCGACGGTCGTTGCCACCCGGGGCGGCAGGCCAACGCGGACATTGTCGGCCCCACGTCGGCTCCAACTTTCTATCGTCTTGGTGGCATTGTCCAGGGAATTCTCTACTCTGGCTGAAGACACGATGTCCTTGGCTGTCTGCAGCATCTTCAGCATGTTGGCCTGGGTGTAGTTGGTGGTGACGTCCGGGTTTTGTAGGTTCCCATTGTTTTCAGAGTCCTCGACACCGTTGAAGCAGCTGTAGATGCCCTGCAGAAAAATTTGGAAAACAGGAGATTAGCATAGATAGAAAAGCCTTGTAAGTTTTTGGAACAAATCCAAAACCCTACACAGTTTGACAAGATGAAAACCCCAAACGTGGAAATCTGCCCACTGTTTCTAATCAGCTAGAAAACATGATTGCATGTGTCATCATTTTCACTTTGAGAAAATATAAATTCTATTATCCTACCTTAGTAAGTTAAGAAAATTACACAAAAGTGTATAAGCAAAATTGAGTTAAGGATTGTCTAAAATGGTACATCAGCAAGTTGTTTTAAAAATTGTATGCACTCAGGTCAGTGTAAAGAAAATCTAAAAACGAAAGACAGTAAACAAATAAGCAACAGCACTTGCCACTGTCTTAGTTTCCACAACTGTATTCAACTGGCTATATTTAACTTTCTAGAATGTTTAGTCTAAACTGAACCCTGTCAAAACTTTAAGATGAAGGTTGCTTAAATTGCCAATTTAAATTCAATTTCCTCAAGATCAGGACCATAACAATATTGCTGAGGTTTATTATAATTTTTATTTTAGAATCCTTGAAATATCCTGGACAAGAAATTTGACTGAGTGCATAACCAAAAACCAATATTCCTAAGCATTGTTGTGAAGCAAAATCAAAGACAGACAGAAAACTTTGTGGTCTAATATTTTTGTGTTAAGAAATTCAGTGTAACATGTTAGTATTCACATCAAACAAACACAAATACTCCACCAGATACACCACAATGGGTTTCTTCACTGGACCCAAACCTAAGGCAGATATAATACCTAATTTATGTCATTTATGTATTGAACAATGTCATCATGGATTGCTCTGCCACAAAAGGTTACATAGACATCAAGCAAGTTAAGCTTAAGATAGGTTTAAGCTTTAAGATAAAAACATATTGTATCACAGCGCCTACACTCTTCCTAAATCTAAAATTTAACAGGAATACATTTATAAGAATATGAATATGTATCAATAGTGTATACATTTTATTTTCGGTTGTTTGTAATTAAAATGTATAAGTTGTCCACGTTCTGCATTCGCACTTAACATTTCATAGATGCTATGGCTGAAGACGATCGCTTGGTTAACACTGAAAACGTAAAGAATATTTCTGCATTTTAAGCCCAAATCAAAGTAGAGCGTTTATTTATCCATTATAAGGACAGCAACACTTACTCTGCTGATTGCAAGCAGGAAGTCGAGACGTTCCGACTTGCGTACAGAGTGTCTGAGCTTCCAGTAGAGTAAATGTTCCCAAGAGAACACCAGCAGACTGAGCCCCATGGCCACCAGCAGCATGTAGAAGACGCCCGCCATGTTGTCTATGTCCAGTTTACTGCTCATCACCTCTTTTTTCTCGTTTCGACAAATTCCTGTGAGCCACACCGTTTGTAGTTTCTGTGTATCACCTGTGGAGGGAAGAGGGAACACAGGGAGTGTTAGATGTTTTTTAAAACACTCTGGGTCTGGTTGTCATTGTGTGTCCATGCCTTATCTCTCCCCTCTGTGCCGCCTGACTAAGCACTTATTGTTATTTGGATCTCGGTCAAACCTCTGTGTTACCTCTGAGTGATCCGTGCCGCAGTGTACGTCATTGTTTTCTGGAGAGTTAACTTTTTTCTTTCTGAGGTTATATCCTACCTTGTTTTTGTGAGTGACACTTTTTTCACCGTTAATGGACAGCTCGTCAGTTTGACCATTACTACTACTGCTCTGACCTTGGCTGTAGGCCTAAAAGGATAAGTGCAACTTGGATTTACAGCTAGCATCCCACCTTCCGCACGGGGTTAATTATAATTTACCATCAGCTAGGAACTGGAGTAAGGCCAAGTCTATGGGACGTTTCCAGCGTGACTCCTTCTGCAAGGCGATTCCATAGCCAGTGGTGGCAAAGACTTTCCCGCTTCCGATGGTCACCAGCTTGCAGCCCTCGTCTTTACCCGCCATGTAGTTCAGCACAGCAGCATCATAGATAAAGGCATCCAGTTTCCTATAGAGTAGGGATTTGTTTTATTAGAAAATGCAATGATAACCAAATTTACTACTACTATGTAATACTACTATGTAGTTACTACTATGTAATAACTAATTAAACATCAACAAATGATTTCATATGAAATGCATTCCGTTCTTGACGTTAAAGTCTGCTTCTGCCAATGACTGTGTTATGATTATTATGCAGCGCACATTACCCAGATTTGAGACTGTTGAGTGCGTCTTCCACACCCTTCTGGTTGTATTTCACCATGTGGGCGTGCATCTCAGGGTAGTTGCTCCGAATGTTCCTCTCTGTACTTCCATTTGGGACCGTACCAAAACGAAATGGCGGATACTGCTCCTGGGGCTTCTGAAACTGTTTTTTAAAATGCAAAAGGGTGAAATCTTAATGCGAGGACCCCACATTGTTTTACAGATGTCTAGAAACAATTACTACAGTTACTACAATTATAGTAGCTCTATTTCTTCAGCCAAGAAAATGTTTGTTGGTGCATTCACCAGATGTTCACCAAACTACACAAAAAGTAACTACATTTCTGACACAGTTGCATATTAAAGGGACACCTGAGTGGAGGGGGGGGCACCCATGGATGTCTTTCAGTAATGTTCCTATCAGCAGAAATATTGATAAATGTACACGGCATCAACATTTTTCCAATTTATAAAAAACTATGACTCTGACAGCCCTTCCTGCTCAGGCATAGTCACCCCCACTCAGTGGTTTTCATCTGGTACATCATCTGATACTGCTCACTAGCTATTGTAAAGTCTTGCTTCTTGCAAAAATGAACCGAGGTAGTGGGAACTGTATTTATGCCATTTTATTAGGTCTGTACAGGCAAACACAGAGGAAGTCGATTCTACCGCATAATTCAAATTCCCTCATTCTAGATTGTGTTAAGGAGATGTTTTAGATTAGCAATTAGCACATTCAATAGTTGAGGTATAGTGAAAATCTCCTTTAAGTTATTACATTTTTTATCCTTCTCTAGTAACCTTTTCTACTGAGGTATCAACCCTTTCATAGAAAGCCTAGAGGCATGAAATTAAATCTTAAAGATACACACACAATGACACTTAAACTTTGTCCTTGAACATATGATGACCATCGTCTCTTTGATTTCTTCCTGTACTCTCAAGTTGCAAAGAACTAGTCAGCTAAGGTTTTCCTCTCCATGATTTCTTTCTCTGTTAATTTCCACAGCTAATGTAACAATTAGAAGACCCAGTGAACAAAAAATTACATCTGCCAACAGGCCATGCTTTCCAGAGAATTAGAAAATTACTCCTTCCCCCTTGACTGTAATAAAAACTCCTAATCTTTATTTTGCCAGGTCCCTTTACCTAAGATGCAGAGTGCACCATATTCATTTAATTCCCCAGACTGTTTCAAATACTCTGAAAATGTTTGCCTTTTCATTAACCTCATGCAAATGAAAATTCCTAATAACCTTGGCTTGACGTAATGAGAGAAAGGTCCTCTGAACCATTTCACACAAATGAAAGAGACCCTTGGTGCAAGCGTTTTGCGCTCCATGTTTTACTGCTGTCCGGTGGTGGACCCGGACTGATGACAACCTGATGTCCCTGCCCCCATTTGTCCTTTCCTGTACACCGAATGCATGAGGATGCTCAGGTCGTGTTCCTTGTCTCACCCTACGGATGAGGTCAAACTGCTGACACATGAATGAGTGAATGATGTGGTAGTGAATGATGTGATAGTGTTGGTACTACTAGGCACTGCATGCATGTCACGTGGTGAAATCTCTGGATGACGGTTAACAGCTTGAGTCAAGTCTGCCCGGAGTAAAGCGTATAGGATTTAATGGAACTAGACATGGTTTACGAGGCAGGAGGAAGTGTTTTGGCCATGGGCTCCCAGTACGATGCCATGCCTCTGAGGTTAAAGGGCCAATGAGGTGAAACAATCACCTGTCCCTACATTAACACCAGCTGAAAGCTACTGTCCTCAAATCAGTTACTATTCCGCACATGTGGGATTCTTTTGGAGAAAGTCTCTATTTAAAATGTTACACACCTCAAATGAAATGTTCCTCCTGCAGTTTCCAGTGCTAGTATAATAGCTGGATAAAATATCCGTTCTCAATAAGCTTCTGTGTATTATGCACTGATTTTAATCTGTAGATGTCCTGTCTGTCAAAAGACACAGTAGGTTCTAGTTTTTCTTTGCAAATTAGAGCCGGTAGATAATGTGGAAAGAACAGTAAATGACTTTGTGGGAATTGTAATGAGCAGTGGACAGCTTGGTCGGTTTCCTCAAATGCCTCTTTAATCCCTTACTGCCTCAAAGCAAAGAGTCTACAAATCATTTCTAGAACTGAAGGTTTAACATGGATTTCCTTGTCAATACTGGTTTAGAGCACCTCCACAGACCACACAAATATGCATACGTTAATACTAGAATATATAATCACTGGAAAATCCACTTGTGTAGTACATTCCAGAGGATTTGCAAAGACATTCCACCTAAAGACATTGGGGATCTAATTTAATTTCACCACAGACGCCGGGGATCCTATTATGTTTTTGTATGAGTGAAAAAGTCCCAGTCATGACATTGCGGCTCTGCCTGTGGTTATTTGTATTCTCTGAAACCGTTCACAGCCAGCCACTGTTTGATCATCAAAAGTAGGCCACTCTATATTTTGCCTAAGCCTAACAGCAAACACTACTGTAAGTCCATAATTCCAAGCCCGCCCCCCTTTTCAAAAATCGACCAGAATCACAGATGACTGATGAATCGTCCTACCTTTTTGTCACTCAGTCCAGAGACTGTGTCAATGTACTGTTCCTGGATCATGAAGGCTGCCAGGTTGGCTGTGTAGGAGGCCAGGAAGATGACAGCGAAAAAGGCCCAAACCAGGACCATGATCTTACTGGTGGTGCCCTTTGGGTTCTCAATGGGTACGGAGTTGTTGAAGACGATTCCCCACAGCAGCCACACAGACTTTCCAATAGTGAAGGTGGGGCCTCCAGGATCTGCCCAAGACAGGGACATGATGGTGGAAAACACAGAATGGACTCACTAAGAGTGTATCCAACATGAGTTCACACACCGCTTTGTCTGAATTTCAAAATGTTCTCTGATGTGATTATAGAGATAGTTCAACCTACTTTTCCGGGACTTTCTACCATTGCTGATACGGGAGGGTGGGGGTGGAGGGAAAGGCGGTCGGAGCTGACACTCACCCTTGGCGCTCACCAGACTACGGTTGTAGCCCACGGGGCTGCAGTACTCAAAGATAAACACTGTGACTGCCACCACCGTCAGGCACATCACAAACATCATCACCCACACCGCCGGACTGTAGGGCTCTACAGAGGACAGGGAGGGAGAAAACACCTTCCAAGCAACTGCTGAAACCATGTGCTTTCACAGCTGCTTGCCGGACAACGAGTATTGCTGTAGTATAAAACTGTCAGCAGATTCTGAAATGATTGCCCTTTATAAATGAGGTAAAGTAGCCTTGAACGGGCCTCGCCTGGTGCGAGCCAGAACCACTAATAGGAGCATTCCGTTTCTGAAATGCAAGGCAGCTTGTTGTACAGTGGACATAAAAAGTCTACACACCCCTGTGAAAATGCCAGGTTTTTGTGATGTAAAGGAATGAGAAATAGATAAATCATGTCAGAACTTTTTCCACTTTTAAATAACTTTTTCCACTTTTATAATGTGAACAATTCAATTGAAAAACAAACTGAAATCTTCGAGGGGGAAAAATGAAAAATAAAAACCTTACAATAACCTGGTTGCATAAGTGTGTACACCCTCTTATAACTGGGGATGTGGCTGTGTTCAGTATTAACCCATCACATTCAAACTCATGTTAAATATTTTCTTAGTTGCATCTCAGAGCAAAAGCCATGGTCCACAGAGAGGTTCCAAAGCATCAGAGGGATCTCATTGTTGAAAGATATCAGTCAGGAGAAGGGTACAAAAGAATTTCCAAAGCAGTAGATATACCATGGAACACAGTGAAGACAGTCATCATCAAGTGGAGAAAATATGGCACAACAGAGACATTACCAAGAACTGGATGTCCCTCCAAAATTGATGAAAAGACGAGAAGAAAACTGGTCAGGGAGGCTTCCAAGAGGCCTACAGCAACATTAAAGGAACTGCAGGAATTTCTTGCAAGTACTGGCTGTGTGCTACATTTGACAACAATCTCTCGTATTCTTCATATGAATGGGCTATGGGGTAGGGTGGCAAGATGGAAGCCTTTTCTTACAAAGAAAAACATCCAAGCCTGGCTGAAGTTTGCAAAAACAAACATCAAGTCCCCCAAAAGCATGTGGGAAAATGTGTTATGGTCTGATGAAACCAAGGTTGAACTTTTTGGCAATAATTCCAAAAGATATGTTTGGCGCAAAAACAACACTGCACATCACCCAAAGAACACCATACCCACAGTGAAGCATGGTGGTGGCAGCATCATGCTTTAGGGCTGTTTTTCTTCAGCTGGAACCGGGGCCTTAGGGTGGAGGGAATTATGAACAGTTCCAAATACCAGGCAATTTTGGCACAAAACCTTCAGGCGTTAGAAAGCTGAAGATGAAGAGGAAGTTCACCTTTCAGCATGACAACGACCCAAAGCACACATCCAAATCCACAAAAGCATGGCTTCACCAGAAGAAGATTAACATTTTGGAATGGCCCAGCCAGAGCCCAGACCTGAATCCAATTGAACATCTGTGGGGTGATCTGAAGAGGGCTGTGCACAGGAGATGTCCTCGCAATCTGACAGATTTGGAGC
>JACXGI010004927.1:0-50343 GCA_016801175.1 Esox masquinongy
ACTGGACGTCCCTCCAAAATTGATGAAAAGACGAGAAGAAAACTGGTCAGGGAGGCTTCCAAGAGGCCTACAGCAACATTAAAGGAACTGCAGGAATTTCTGGCAAGTACTGGCTGTGTGCTACGTGTGACAACAATCTCCCGTATTCTTCATATGAATGGGCTATGGGGTAGGATGGCAAGACGGAAGCCTTTTCTTACAAAGAAAAACATCCAAGCCCGGCTTAAGTTTGCAAAAACAAACATCAAGTCCCCCAAAAGCAAGTGGGAAAATGTGTTATGGTCTGATGAAACCAAGGTTGAACTTTTTGGCTATAATTCCAAAAGGTATGTTTGGCGCAAAAACAACACTGCACATCACCCAAAGAACACCATACCCACAGTGAAGCATGGTGGTGGCAGCATCATGCTTTGGGGCTGTTTTTCTTCAGCTGGAACCGGGGCCTTAGTCAGGGTGGGGGGAATTATGAACAGTTCCAAATACCAGGCAATTTTGGCACAAAACCTTCAGGCATCCGTTAGAAAGCTGAAGATGTAGAGGAAGTTCACTTTTCAGCACGACAACGACCCAAAGCACACATCCAAATCCACAAAAGCATGGCTTCACCAGAAGAAGATTAATGTTTTGGAATGGCCCAGCCAGAGCCCAGACCTGAATCCAATTGAACATCTGTGGGGTGATCTGAAGAGGGCTGTGCACAGGAGATATACTCGCAATCTGACAGATTTGGAGCGCTTTTGCAAAGAAGAGTGGGCAAATATTGTCACATCAAGATGTGCCATGCTAATAGACTCCTACCCAAAAAGACTGAGTACTGTAATAAAATCAAAAGGTGCTTCAACAAATTATTAGTTTAAGGGTGTGCACACTTATGCAACCAGGTTATTGTAAGTTTTTTATTTTCCCTCAAAGATTTCAGTTTGTTTTTCAATTGAATTGTTCATGTTATAGGTCACATTAAAGGTGGAAAAAGTTCTGGCATGATTTTTGTCTCATTCTGTCTCATTCTTTTGTCTCATTCATTTTTGACTCATTCTGCCAGGTTCATAAGAACCTGGCATTTTAACAGGGGTGTGTAGACTTTTTATATCCACTGTACTTGATCTGCAACACAACCAGGAGGACTTTGGACAGGTACAACTACAAGTCTTTAGGGTGTGGTCAGAGCTCATTCCGTAGATTTACAAAGGATTTACAAAAGAGAGGGAGAACAGATCCTACTCCCCCGGAACAATAAAAAAGAAGCATAAAACCTTGGGGTAGAGACGGGGTCCAGTGACTCTCTGGCTCTATCTGAGGGTTACCCTGGACAGGGCCCAACAGGCCGGAAGTCACTCCACCCACTTTGCCAGGCATCAATCAGAGGGACACCAACCAACCGCCACCACCCTGAAAGAGGGCTGAGTATCGGCCACAGAGTTGACTACCATTGCACGAGGACAGCAACTGAGAACAACAGTAAGCCAGTGACTCCACCCTCAAATGGCCAAATTGGAGAGAAGACATCCCAGTGGAGATGAGAGCACGTCTGGCAAGGGTGGATTGTATCCAAGCCTTTCCGTTACCTTCACACCACTGGGCCAGACTACACTTAATCATAGACCTTGCTGAGGAGATGAGTCTTTAGTAGAGACTAAGTGTCCACAGTAGTGGAGAAAACCTTAAGTGATTGCTGCGAGAGAGACCTCACTCTTACTGCCCTAATGGATATAATAGCAATTGAGGCTGCTGACAAACTGGTGGCCAGAATAGGAAAACTGACTGTCAAGGCAGCTCAATACGGAAAAAGAGAACAGAAACAACCCAAACGGGAATGGAACAAAAATTAAATAGGATATCAAGATTTTCTTCATCCACCAAACGCCACCTAGGAATGACAGAGTTATCAAATGGTTCAGATGTGGTCAGGAGGGCTTCTACACAAACTGATAAAGCAGAGAATGACAGTGATGAAAATATTTAAGTTCACTCACTAGTGGTAATTATGATGCTGAAATGCATTTATTAGTCAATGGCCAGCCTGTTAACATGTTATTGATTGACTTTGGAGCTAGCTGTAAATTATTGTGGGCATAGCACCATTCAGTCAACAGACCAAATACAAGGTGCAATTGCAACAAACGTCCAAGAGACTTTACCCATAAGTTTCAACAGATCCATAAGTAGTAGGCAGTCTGTTCATCGCTTCAGTTGCTAATTCTGAGTCTACCATTGCAGACATACTAGTTGTAAAGGATTAGCAGTCATCTGTAATGGGAAAGAAATCGGCAGTTACACTAAGCATTTTGCGCATAAGACCAAAGGCAAATTTAGTCCAAACTGATGATACAATGACATTTAAATGTGCACTGCAGGAAGAATACCACAACTATTTCGAAGGGCTGGGAAAATTTTAAGTATTCCATTTGAAGGTGTTGCACAACCAGAATACCATTCAGTGTCAGGAAATTAGTTGAAATTTCAAATGCTACTGAAGTAAGGAGTTTGTTAGGACAAGAGAACTATTGTGGCAGATTAATCCCCAATATGGCAATCACGTCAGAACTTCTGAGAAGGCTCACAAAAATTTGAACTTTGAACACATTACTACTTCAATCTACGCACGTTGTGGCCTATTTCAATCAAGATGCTGAAGATGCATGCGATTATACACCAATCAGCCATAACATTATGACCACTGACAGGTGAAGTGAATAACACTGAATCTCGATATCATGGCACCTGTCAGTGGGTGGGACATAATAAGCAGCAAGTGAACATTCTGTCCTCAAAGTTGATGTGTTAGAAGCAGGAAAAATTGGCAAGCGTAAGAATCTGAGCGACTTTGACGAGCCAAATTGTGATGGCCAGACAACTGGGTCAGAGCATCTCCAAAACAACAGCCATTATGGGGTGTTCCCAGTCTGCAGTGGTCGGTACCTATCAAGGAAGGAAAAGCGGTGAACCAGCAACCAAGGCTCATAGATGCACATGGGGAGCAAAGGCTGGCCCTTGTGGTTCGACCCAACAGATGAGCTACTGTAGCTCAAATTGCTGAAAAAGTTAATGCTGGTACTGATAAAAAGGTGTCAGAACACACATTGCATCGCAGTTTGTTGCGTATGGGGCTGCGTAGCCGCAGACCAGTCAGAGTGCCCATGCTGACCCCTGTCCACTGCTGAAAGCGCCTACAATGGGCATGTGAGCATCAGAACTGGGCCACGGAGCAATGGAAGAAGGTGGCCTGTTCTGATGAATAATATTTTCTTTGACATCAGGTGGATGGCCGGGTGAGAGTGCGTTGCTTACCTGGAGAACACATGGCACCAGGATGCACTATGGGAAGAAGGCAAGCGGAGTGGAGGCAGGAGGCAGTGTGATGCTTTGGGCAATGTTCTGCTAGGAAACCTTGGGTCCTGCCATTCATGTGGATGTTACTTTGACACGTACAACCTACCAGAGCATTGTTGCAGACCATGTGCACCCTTTCATTGCAACGGTATTCCCTGATGGCATTGGTCTCTTTCAGCAGAATAATGCGCCCTGCCACAAAGCAAAAATGGTTCAGGAATGGTTTGAGGAAGACAACAACGAGTTCAAGGTGTTGACTTGGCCTCCAAATTCCAACCCAATCGAGCATCTGTGGGATGTACTGGACAACCATGTCCGATCCATGGAGGCCCCACCTCGCAACTCACAGGACTTAGAGGATCTGCTGCTAACGTCTTGGTGCCAGATACCACAGCGCACCTTCACAGGTCTAGTGGAGTCCATGCCTTGACGGGTCAGGGCTGTTTTGGCGGCAAAAGGGAGACCTACACAATATTAGGCATGTGGTCATAATGTTATGGCTGATCGGTGTATATTGATAAATGTCCAAGCTGTCAAAACTGTTCCTCTTTCTAAAACACTACTCCTCTGTGTGATACTTCCTGCTTTGGCCCAGTCACCCAGTCACTCATCAGGACAAAGATGGAAAATAAGTTAATTCTATTGATTTGTGCCTGGTTGCCTGCATGAAATGCTTCTGGCAAGTTAGTGTGAACATGCAGCAGAACAAATGGCGATGTCCTTCATAAAATGAACAATGAACATGTGGTCATAATGTTATGGCTGATCAGTGTAGATGCTAGTCAGACTAAAAGAGAGGCACTTGCCAAGGTCTGTGTGTGCAAGGAGTTTCATTTGTTTCTCTACACTAATGATTTTGTAATGAACAGACCACAAGCCATTTACTCTCCAAAATCCAAAGCCCCAGCAAGGATCGAGAGATGGCCACCGCAGTCTTCCTGATTCGGCAGTGCATACAAGCCTGGTTCTCAGAATGCAGACACTATGGAGACAATCACATCTACCATGTTGCCAAACATGCAGTGCCATTAGAATTTACAGCACAATAGCTGGATGAAATATCAGGAAAAGACCAAGTTTAAGCCACTCTGGGAACAAGAAACAGACAAGGTGACTGGAGCATGTGCAACAACACATATCAATCCATTTGAGAACTGTCAAGGCAAGCTTATTGTCATAGCACTAATAGCTGAGAAACAGACTTTGATGTTGGCACACAAGGGGCATCAGGGGATAGTGTAATTTAATGTCACAACCCCAAAGCAGGTTCCCACAGTCAGAACTCAGCTACCAGCAAATCCATGGCAGATCCTAGCCAATTGAGATGTGTGTGGCATTTCCAACAGGAGAATACCTCCTTGTTACAACAGATTAGCACTCCAGATGGGTTGACATGAGTTTCCTAAAACACATCACAATGGCCAACGTTATCAAACACCACAGTTATCCTGAGTCTGTTGCGATGGATATTTGGACCGCATTATTTAGACGTGTGCATTTAGCTGGAAGGGCCATACAGCCACAGCCTCGACCCAGAGACTGAGACAACAGGCTGTGCATCAAATGGACTGCAGATAGAGATGTTACCAATAAGGTGCAGAATCATCTTGGGCACAGCCTTGATAGCAAGGCATTCTACCCCGGCCATCATATTTAATTAAAAATGAAGTTCCTGACAGAAGAGTCCCTGTCACATAAAGACTGTAACAAGAGTTCAGCGATATAACCAGCGATATGCCTGATAGATAATAGAAAGTAAGAGTAGATTAATTTATAATTATTTTAATACTGCACATGAGAAATGCATTATTTTGACTATGTTTTACTCAATTACAAATGCAAGTTTAAAGTTTGGAAAAGTGTTTTTTATTGGTTAGTTTAACATTTAAGAAGAGTGTATTAGGGACACCTAGTGGTGCAATACCAAGAGGCATGGGTTACACATGTAGGGCATATACTAGGTGGCAGTTGTGTTAAGCATGCACCCTATTAAAGTAAGGCGTAAGGATTCCCTTGTGTAAGCATCAAGTAAATTCTGTCATCCTGTAAATTCTTCAACATTTTCCACTTAATGATCCCATATGTGAAACAGAATCAAAACAGACGCATGAATCAAGATAAGTGTTTAGCAATTTTGAGGTGTGTCAATGATCGTGGCTACTACAGAAACAAATAGAACCTACAAAGTGACAAGGATCTCTCTGAAGAGGAGCAAGTACCTGAACCTGACAACACACGAGGAGACGGGTGAGTCATGTTCAAAGGGCAATATGGTGTTGTCATGGTGCTGGGGTTTAGGAGATGTGTTGCTATGTCCATTCGTTAGACCTCTCTCCTCTCAGTTGCCATGTTGATGATATGCAATACCCAGACCACGACTACATGGTGACGCCACTGACTGTAGGAGCAACATGAGGCAGTGCAGGACGAGATTTCCTCGCAAAAAAATTGGTCAATGAGATACTAAGCCAACAGTTTCTTCTTCAGCGTTTCCACTATGACTCCAAGCTCATTCTTTTCTACACCAGATCCAAGGACTAAAACACCCTTAAAGGAGCACTTTACCCTGGGGAGACCTTGGTTGGTGTGTATCATAAGGGAGTGATTTCTAGGGCTGAGAGATTTCTTTCACAAATGACTGCCCAGAAGGAGCATGGAATGTTTTTTGCGCACCAAACCAACCACATGCGTACATCACAGTATGGATTGAAGGACGATTAAGATCTGAAAAATAAATGTAGTCATGTTTTGTTTTGTTTTGTGTGACAATTTGTGTACATTGGTGGTTGTCTATGATTGATAGAGCCGTTGGGTGTCTTTTAGCAATGTTCCTGTCAGCAGATACACCAATCAGCCATAACATTATGACCACTGACAGGTGAAGTGAATAACACTGATAATCTTATTATCATGGCACCTGTCATTGGGTGGGATATATTAGGCAGCAAGTGAACATTCTGTCCTCATAGTTGTTGTGTTAGAAGCAGGAAAAATGGGCAAACGTAAGGATCTGAGCGACTTTGACAAGGGCCAAATTTTGATGGCTAGACGACTGGGTCAGAGCATCTCCAAAACTGCAGTCTTTGTGGGTTATTCCTGGTCTGCCATGGTCAGTACATATCAAAAGTAGTCCAAGGAAGGAAAAGAGGTGAACAGGCGACAGGGTCATGGGCGGCCACGGCTCACTGATGCGCGTGGGGAGCGAAGGCTGGCCCATGTGGTCCAATCCAACAAACGAGATACTGTGGCTCAAATTGCTGAAAAAGTTAATGCTGGTACTGTTGGAAAGGTGTCAAAACACACAGTGCATCGCAGTTTGTTGTGTATGGGGCTGCGTAGCCGCAGACCAGTCAGGGTGCCCATGCTGACCCCTGTACTGCCGAAAGCGCCTACAATGGGCATCTGAGCATCAGAACTGCACCACAGAGCAATGGAAGAAGGTGGCCTGGTTTGATGAATCATGTTTCCTTTTAAATCAGGTCGATGGCCGGGTGAGTGTGTGTCGCTTACCTGGAGAGCACATGGCACCAGGATTTTCTATGGGAAGGAGGCAAGCCGGCGGAGGCAGTGTGATGCTTTGGGCAATGTTCTGCTAGGAAACCTTGGGTCATCGCTTCAGTTGCTAATTCTGAGTCTACCATTGCAGACATACTAGTTGTAAAGGATTAGCAGTCATCTGTAATGGGAAAGAAATCGGCAGTTACACTAAGCATTTTGCGCGTAAGACCAAAGGCAAACTTAAATTTAGTACGAACTGATGATACAATGACATTTAAATGTGCACTGCCGGAAGAATACCACAACTATTTCGAAGGGCTGGGAAAATTTTAAGTATTCCATTTGAAGGTGTTGCACAACCAGAATACCATTCAGTGTCAGGAAATTAGTTGAAATTTCAAATGCTACTGAAGTAAGGAATTTGTTGGGACAAGAGAACTATTGTGGCAGATTAATCCCCAATATGGCAATCACGTCAGAACTTCTGAGAAGGCTCATAAAAATGCCAAGCAAATGGACTTCGCTTTGAACACATTACTACTTCAATCAACGCACGTTGTGGCCTATTTCAGTCAAGATGCTGAAGATGCATGCGATTATACACCAATCAGCCATAACATTATGACCACTGACAGGTGAAGTGAATAACACTGATAATCTCCTTATCATGGCACCTGTCAGTGGGTGGGACATAATAAGCAGAAAGTCAACATTCTGTCCTCAAAGTTGATGTGTTAGAAGCAGGAAAAATTGGCAAGCGTAAGGGTCTGAGCGACTTTGACAAGGGCCAAATTGTGATGGCCAGACAACTGGGTCAGAGCATCTCCAAAACTACAGCCATTATGGGGTGTTCCCAGTCTGCAGTGGTCGGTACCTATCAAGGAAGGAAAAGCGGTGAACCGACAACAAGTTCAAGGTGTTGACTTGGCCTCCATATTCCCCAGATCACAATCCAATCAAGCATCTGTGGGATGTGCTGGACAAACAAGTCAGATCCATGGAGGCCCCACCTCGCGACTTAAAGGATCTGCTGCTAACGTCTTGGTGCCAGATACCACAGCACACCTTCACAGGTCTAGTGGAGTCCTTGCCTCGACGGGTCAGGGCTGTTTTGGCGGCAAAAGGGAGACCTACACAATATTAGGCAGGTGGTCATAATGTTATGGCTGATCAGTGTATATTGATAAATGTCCAAGCTGTCAAAACTGTTCCTCTTTCTAAAACACTACAACTCTGTGTGATACTTCCTGCTTTGGCCCAGTCACTCTTTTTTTCCATCGGTAGGTTTATTAAACATCATCCCAGTAGATTGCTAGCTAGCTAACTAACTTTACATTATATAACACAATGGCTTGTCATCATGAAGTAAATATTTTAGGAAGTGATCTTACATAGTGATATTCAATATATTTTTGAACCAGAGCTTTCTACTGAAAATATCTGGGTGAAATGCGTTCAAATACAGATGGAAGAATGTATTTGCTAAACACATTTCAACTGTTTCATTAGGACAAAGATGGAAAATAAGTTAAATCTATTGATGTGTGCCTGTCTGCCTGTATGAAATGCTTCTGGCAAGTTAGTGTGAACATGCAGTAGAACAAATGGTGGTGTTGTTCATAAAATGAACAACCAGATTTAGTGGAAAGTTCAGAAAGCATGAATTTATTGTAAAGATGAAATGGTAATTCAAAAAATAATTGCAAATGTGTTCTGTTTTTGCCATCTTTAACAGGATTGTAACAGCATGATCAACTTGCACTTTGGAAGTTCATTCATCACTGAGTAAAAACTTTTGTGATTCCTTTGTCCTGCCGCCGATTTGTTTACCAACATGCCAATGGAGGAGAAAAAAGAGAGGCAAACGTGGCGGAACCCACAGAGACTTTGGCTGTCCCTGTCCAAAGTCCTCCTGGGGCCCCTTTTAGGGTGTTTTCCTAGCTACTGTGCTTCATTACTGTTGTTGCGTGCTCCTTGGGGTTTCAGGCTGTGTGTTTTGTAAAAGCACTGTGACAACTGCTGATGTAAAAAGGGCTTTATAAATACATTTGATTAATTGATTCACGTGTGTTAATGTTATTGTTTGTTGGCACTGTGTAAGTGGGAGAAAAGTGAACATGCTGGTTACCCGTACGATCTGTTGTTGTACTTTTTATGTGTACTGTCTATTGAATGCTCGCACCAGGCAACTGATAACACCTTCCTTTGTTTGCTTGCACAGTAATTAGTAAAGCCTGGCACAGAACACCACATGGGCATGGTCAATGTTAGTGTTTAAAAAATAACTATTGATTTATAGTGTATTTTTTGTCTTCCAAAAACAATCATATTCTCTGGTCACCATTTTGTTAGTGAGGAAAGATCTATGTTTGCTATGAATTCTAGAATTAGAATTTTATGAACAGACCTATAGAGGAAGTTTGTTATACTGGTAAAAGGTCATTTTAAAAATATACGCTATTGATGTATTAGACTTCTTTGCCGTGGTATTAAAATGGGAATCAAGAATTGTGTGTAATATGTCTGGTATCATACAGTATCAACGTCCAAATCAGTTATCATGACATCCCGAATGCTATGGTGAAATGCCCCTTTAAAGCAGTCTACCTATGTATACAATGATTCCTCTGACACAGGCAGGGTCCGTTAACCAGGTGTACAGTGTGCAATGCTTACTATTTCAATGGGACAGTATTTGGAAATAATACAACACGTGTAGCCTCATTGACTTATTGTGTGTTTGCGTCTCTGTTTCAGCTCTATACCAATACACAGATTTAATGAGATGCATGCAATGCTTTATTGCATGCATGCATAGTTTGTTAAATTGTGCTCCCTACCTCCCAAATTCCAGTTCAACTAGTCAACATACACAATCACAGCTATGAAAGGTAGAAGGGAACTAGGCAGCCCTTCATTATATGTTGATTTATCCACTGTATAGAAATGAGTCTAAATGTACAGCTCCGGAAAAAATTAAGAGACCACTGCACCTTTTTCTTTCCTTTCCAAAAAAGTCGAAAGCACACTTAGCAGTGAGGAACAGAAGCGTTAAATTTGCAGTGGTCTCTTAATTTTAACCCTTCTGTTCCTCACTCAAAACATTCCTTTTCAACTTTTTTGGAAAGGAAAGAAAAAGGTGCAGTGGTCTCTTAATTTATTATTATTATTGTCAAAAACTGCTTTTAACTGAAAGTTGTTTACATGAGGAACATGAATCATTTGGGAATGGATAGGCATTTATATTTCCCTCTAAAAAATATAGTTTTGAAAAATGTCTTAGCTGTAAAAAGTCTCTGTTGGATATTTCTTGCTCTTTAACTTTGTGTTGTCTTGTTATAGGACAAGGTCAGAGGTCCCTTACCAATTATTTTCTAATCCAATGTCTTTTGAGAAGGAAACAGAGATGCAGTGAGAAATATCCAATAGAGAATCTTTCCAGGCAAAGCATTCTTCAGTAGCTTGAATATTTCTTAACTTTTTAATGTAAGTGCATTGGGTGCATAACAGCAGTAATATTATAGCAGCTCAGTGAAATGGCATATTTTGTCAAGTGCCCAAGTGTTATGGCATAACATTAATGTGGGATTGATTACAGTTAACTTTTACCTGCCAAGATCTCTACCTCCGGAAGGAATATACTAAAAAAGAACACAAAAAGAACACAAAAGAACACAATGTCCAGCTAGCTCTTCTTGTCCTCCAATTCAATACTGCCGAAGTGAGTGTGCTCTGGGTGGTGGTCATTTCTGCTTTTCACAAAAAAACCTCAACCCGTCCTACCAGTGCTGCCATTTGTCCTACCACCTGGAAATATTATTCATATTCTTTGTTAAAAGCTTAGGTACCATCACTATTGAGACTCACGTATTTACAATCCATGACCTCAATGCCATGGAAAGTGTTAACAGAGATGTCAAGCGCTTTCATATCAGGAGCATTTGTCGGGCATAGGGGTGAATTAGGGAGCCACATGGGAAAGTTTTACTTTCAGTGTGTTCTTCATATTCTGCAGCACCGACTTGTTGAAGCTCAAAGCCTCTTTTCATTGCCTGGGTTTGAACACATTTCTTGTTTTGCATGTTTACTGCCAAACTCTAAAGTCAGCCACCCTGGAGCAGACTATTTTGAAAGATGACAGTGTGTGACACTTAGTTCGGACCTCATGTCAAGTCTCATTGTTGCTCAGCTCCCAGGATTTCAAGTCCCTCTGCATAAAAGTGGGTGACAGTTATTCCAGCGTAGCAGTCTGTCTCATTTTTATTAACGTTTTTGTAAATACATGGCTGCGGTAACAGAGGAAGTAGAAGCTCATAATCCGTGGTGATTTTAAACATATGCCCTGAGTCAAAACGAAACCCTGGGGCAGGTCTCCAAAAGTCATAGACTTTATTTGTTGATGCCAATTGTTTAGACATATGTCTGTCACGTCCACTTGTTCTGACTTTGTGACCTTTGTGGAAAGACAATGGCAGATGTACAGAACTGCACAGATTGGGTACAGATTCACTCGCTTGAACAATTTAGCTTTTTGGGATGTGAATTCACTGTTCTGGCTGCATCTTAGGGATTTTCACAGAGTTGATTGGTTTATAATTCTGACCAAAAACCTATGAAGCATATGGTATGTTTTTGAGGTTTTGTTCAGTGTGGACGATACTGATATGTACCACAGGTAAATATGTGTCAGAGTGTACAGCAACCCAATCAATCAACTGCAGTGCATTTTTTTTTTGAGGGGCTTTCAGAGAACAGATCCAACTTTAAGCACAGTGAAAGAAATGTCAGACAAGGCATGACATACTTGTAATTCTCTTACATACTGCACTGCTTTGCTTACTAAGACTTTAGTAAGACTAGTTAACCAGCCATACCTGTCATATACAATCTAATTTCAAAATATGATACAGATGTTTTTTGTGGGTTGGATTGAGATGGTGATATGAAAAACATTTTGCAAACTGGCTAACAAACAGGCTGAAATTAAATATTATCTACATGAATTTCATCTGCGGTAAAAAATGCTGAGGATATCTTACATTCAACATCATGTATATTCCGTTCTATCCAATTGCTGTATCCTTTTAGCAGGTAACCTCTACTTTATAGCTGTAATCCCTTATTTTAACAATAACAAACTGGTCACTCGACTCCTGGGGATGGGTATGGAGTAATCTCAAATTCGTAGCCAAAGCAATCAAAGCAAAGCCCGACCCTCAAATATACCAAAATTAGAATTTGAATCATCTTTTACGTTTATAGTGTTTGTTTAGTTTCACAATGTTTACAAAGGTTAAAATAAGTTGCTATTTAAGGTTCTTGTGATGTACAACTTTGTTCATGAGTCATTTACTCATTTAAATTCCTAGGGTCCATCATTTCCCAGTCTCAGGTGGGGGAAAGCACCAGTGATCATCAATAAGGTACACCAGATGCACAACTTAAAGCTACTGAAAAATAGATTCACTCTCCCAATCTATCCTGACTCAGGTCTGTACATCACTTGAAGACTTCGTCCTTACCTCCTCAAGCAACTGGTTTGGGTTGTGGCACTAACGCGCCCACACCCCATGAATCAGTGTTGCACCAACGCTCCCAACAGAGAATGCTGGTTCTGGAATCTTCCAGGGGCAGCCAGCAGGGCCAGCCCTGCCCCAACACACTTGGCTCCTATTGGGACCTTGTCTAGGGAGGTATTTACTGGTTCCCAGTGAGCAGCTTGGAGCGGAGGCCAAAAGCAAAGCGAAAGAAAATTTGGAACCAGGCAAGAATGCACGGCAACTACTGTTACATACACCTCATGGGGGAGGGAACGCAACACCCTGCTACACGTAAACTCCCTGCGGAGTGGGGAAAAGGTATAGGATCGCAGGCTTGAGCAAGGATGATTGAAGCAGAGTATACCTTTACAGGGAATTTATTATTCCAAACCACAGTAATGTAAGAAAAGGGACGGTACCAAAGCAAAGAAAGTAAAATTTACGAAACCCCTCTCCTACCTTACCTACCTTCCCACTCCTAACCTAAGCTAGAACAATAAATGGCACACTAACCAAAATACAGGGGGTGGTCCGCCCAGGTCTTACCTAGTGCATAGACAGAACAATACGGGTAATGTAGTGGGTAAGCCCACAGCCCTCCTGCTGCCTAAGCACTCCCAAGGTGTTTTCCCCTTCCCCCTGGGAACAAATGAAAATGGTATTACCCAAAACGTACACCAGTCGTTCGAACGAAAACCGAAACGCATCCCCAGTAACTAAGCACGTGATAGAGCATCGGTGACCATGTTCACATAGTAAATCTGTAAACTGTTTCCCTGTATAATCAAAGCCCACCGCATAAGGCGACAGTTCTGATTGTACATTTGCCTAAGAAAAACCAAAGGATTATGCACCGTGAAGACCAGAATGTGCAAGGCACTGAAGCCCACATACTGTATACAGCTCTGGAAAAAATTAAGAGACCACTCCTAATTTTTCTTAAATCAGCATCTCTACATGTATGGCAACCATTCTAATCCAGTGTCCGTTAAATTTCAACACAGGCACACCTCATTTTAATTAATGAGGTACTAATTAGGTGATTACCTGAAACAAATCTAATTTAACGAGGAAAAGTATAAAAACCACTGCTGTAGTCATCACTATCCTCTTGCAATAGGACCAGCTGGATGGCAAAAACAGTGCAAGTACTACCTCAAAAGTAATATGAATAAAAAAATAACTATTCAGCATGACAAAAGAGTTGAAAAGAAAAGCTTTGAGTGAGGAAAAGAAGGGTTCAATTCTGACTTTACTGGCAGAGAGATACAGTGAGCATCAGGTTGCTTCCATCCTGAAAATTTCAAAGACGGCGGTTCATAAGAACAAGGTCAAGCAACAGACATTGAGGACAACAAAGCTAGACTGACAGAGGGGGATAATGACTGCCCACTGACCGAGATGACTGTCAACTCATTCGAATGTCACTCCGTAGGATGACATCAAGTGACCTACAAAAAGAATGGCAAACAGCAGCTGTGCACGGCGAAGACGGTTCGAAACAGGTTCCTAGGGGCAGGGCTGAAGTCGTGCAAAGCTAGAAGAAAGCCCTTCATCAATGAGAAGCAAAGAAGAGCCAGGCTGAAGTTTGCAAAAGACCATAAGGATTGGACCGTAGAGGAATGGAGTAAGGTCATCTTCTCTGACGAATCGAATTTCCAGCTTTGCCCAACACCTGGCCAGCCAGGTCAGAAAACAATGCATCTTTTTTGGTTATTTTGACCAGTTATTTTCTGCAAAGGAGAAGAAGCTGATGGAGAGAAACAAAGCCCACACACATACCAACACACAGTAACACAGAAACTGGGGAACGTAAAGATGACGATAACGATGAAGAAGAAGAAGGAGGAGGACGAGGACAATTGCCAGGAGAGAGAGGGTGCCGGGGCTGCCATAATTATGACTGTCAGTGCCCATTTTTCCAAAACCAACACCAGTAGACCGCCCCAGTGATGAAGCCTTCTCCCCATAAAAGGGGTGTGTCTTTTTCTCACTCATCCCCTCCCCTCACCCTTATGATTTAGTTAATGAAACACCCTCCAGGGTCCTGAACATACCCTGCGTCCATTTCTTGTGTCATACCCCGTTACAGGGTTTACATCTACCTGCTGCAGAGGTATACTGCAACACGTTTTATGGTCCACAGAAAGGGCAATCCCTTCATTAAGGCCCTACATCACTCTACAGCTAGAAACGTCTCACTACGTAGTTGTAGTGTGCTATGCCACCACTCATAAAATTATTACACTCATATATATCTATAATATTCAATAATTCTACCTGCTGCTAGTTAACATTATTATGTATATTACTGCCATACTTGCCATTATCTGTAATGGTCAATTATACTACCCAAATTGCTGCTAGTTTACAGTAGTCTTTTTTAAACTGCTTCTAGTGTACAGTCTTATGTATACTGTTGCTTTATTTCTATTTTTTTTGTCTGGCTATATTTTTGCTTATATATTCTTCTTCTTCACTCCCACTACGTAGTTGTTGGGTGCGATGTCACAAGAATTTCATTGTGCAGAATGACGCTGTTTTGTTCGGTGCATTTGATAAATAAACCTTGAAACTTGAAACCATGCCGTAAGATCATGGCTAAACCTTCCCACTCGTCACCCACTGTTCCAAAACTTTTTCTCCAGCAGGCTGAATTAAATAACTGTACTATTTTACTCTCCAAATTTCTGTTAATATTCCTACATATAGCATAGATGTCGATGCAAATGTAAATCTGTAAATCTAAATTCATACATAGGATATATGCTTGTCCTTCATATTACTTTAAGTAACATGCTCACCATTTAGAGTATTGAACGTAATCTATATCAACTTCAGTCGAGTTTGTGTTTTTTATCACTAAACGGCCATGGCCAAAAGAATTGGCACCATTGCAATTTCTTCTAATTACTCACATTGCATCTAAAACGAAGTGAATATTTACTAAAACATGTAATTTCCACAATTCATTATTTCAGTGTTAATATTACAGAACCTTTGTTTTTCAACCAAATACATTCTTTTAAATCAGAAAATAAACAGAAATGGCAGAAGTTGACAAACTAGACTCAATATTTGGTAATGCAGTCCTTGTCCAAAATAATTGCAATAAAGCGCTTCCTGTAGCCATGGATGACGTTTCTGTACCTCTGTACAGGCAATTTGGCCCACTCTTCTTTTGCAAACAAATCCAATTCGACCCAGATTTGAAAGGTGCCTACCAACTACTGTTTTCATCGCTCCATGTGTTTTCTTTCCATGGGTTTTCAATATAAATTCAATCTGGAGTCATTGCCAACATCAGAATAGTCCGAACAGCATTTGTTTGTTTCTGAAGTGTGTTTGGTGTCATTCTACTGGAAGTCTGATGACCTTTGACAGAGAAGCTTTCTGACGCTGGGTTTGACATTGCGCTCCAAGATATTGTTGCTTGGTATTCTCCTGATTTTATGATGCCATGCACACATTCAACGCACCTAGTTCCAGAGGAAACTCCTCGACATTTGACTGTGGAGAAAGTGATTTTTATTTATTTTAAGGATTAATTTTGTTTCTTGTAAACATTGAGATTGTGTGCTTTACCAAAAAGCTCTAATTTGCTCTCATTTGTCCACAAGAGATTCTTCCAGAAGGATTGTGAGATGTCCAGGTGTGTTTTGACAAATTGCAGTGTGTATCCTACCATACAACCCCTTTCACTGATTTGGCAATGGATTGTGCAAGATAAAACTGTCATACCTTATGTCTGAAGGAGTCTTGAATCTCTGTGGCAGTTAATCAAGCTGCTTTCTACACCATTAAAACAATCATTTGCTGTATACAGTAAAAAGGCCCTTAATACTACTTGCTAATATTACAAATGGTGGAAAGAGGAACATCAACATCTCGGGAGATGGTCCTGTAGCCTTGAAATTGTCCATGCTTGGTAACAATATTGTGTCTGACATCCTCAGACAATTGTCTGGTTTTCTTTAATTTCTCTTGTCCATTCTGATACCCACAATGACACAAAACATGAGAATGAGTCCTTTCCTCTTCAACTGTTTAAATTAGTGATTTTTATATTGCAAGCACCTGCAACTCACCATAGGTGAGTTCAATTTCAAAGTAAAGGAAAATCACTGCTGGAAATTGTATTATTTTTAACTACTTCTAGAAGGTGCCAATCATAGTGTTTGGGATATGTTAGGATCATAGCAAGTTGGGGAATGAAGTAAATTATTCAGATCTTTTTGTTTTGATCTATTTATCTATATATATAGATATAGATCAAAACCAAAAGATCTGAATAAGATCTGAATATTTTACAATAAGGGCATCCTTCAGACTGACATACACAAGTTCTGTTTTGGGTGTTTCTGCTCTTGTGGGGATGATAATTGCAGTGGTTTAAAGCAAGGATACATATATTTTTTGTACATGAAAATCAATAATATTCATTTTTAAGTACATATATTTATATTTCTTGACTAAATATATATAGTTAATATAAGTTTAAGTAAAATATTTATATATTAAGTCAAGAAATACATGTATGTCTGTCTGAAGGATGCCCTTATGGTAAAACCCCTCATACAACCAGTTTACCTATGAAATTTAGCTTTTACCAGAAATTTTAAAGAAGTAAATTCTGGTTTACTGTACGACCGGTGGTCAATTTGAGCCGGATCCTGCCAGAACAAGTTCCAGCACTTCTCAGGTTTCCCTCAGTTTGTTCCGGCACCTACTTTTCACAGATCCGGTCTGCTGAGCATGACTTGTCTTTTTCCATCACTGTGTTCGCTTTGCAACGTAAACATTCTACTAAAAGCAACCAGAGTTCATAAAGTTGACTATTCCTGCAGCTTCTTGTAGCCTCAGCACTGCCTGACATGATTGTGAAAGTTTTAGCTTTTTGTTTTCCTCTATTGCGCTACTGATTTGCTGTAGCCTGTTCGTGTCGATTTGCCAACCGGATCCATGTCTCTCGCGCACCCCAATGTGTTCCAGGACCTCGCGATTTACAAATTAAGCACTGTGTACAACCAGTGGTTTATACCTACAGTTGTGAACATAAGTTTGCATAACCTGGCAGAAATTGTGAAATTTTGGCATTGATTTTGAAAGTATGACTGATCATGCAATAAAACTGTATTTTATTTAAAAATAGTGATCATATGAAGCCTTTTATTATCACATAGTTGTTTGGCTCCTTTTTAAATCATAATGATAACAGAAATCGCCCAAATGGCCCTGAGCAAAAATTTACATACTCTTGAATGTTTGGCCTTGTTACAGACACACAAGGTGACACACAGCTGAAATGGCAATTAAACACACACCTATGGCTTTTTAAATTGCAATTAGTGTCTGTGTATAAATAGTCAATGACTTTGTTAGCTCTCACATGGATGCACTGAGCAGGCTAGATACTGAGCCATGGGGAGCAAAAAAGAACTGTTAAAAGACCTGCATAACAAGGTAATGAAACTTTATAAAGATGGAAGAGGATATAAAAAGATATCCAAAGCCTTGCAAATGCCAGTCAGTACTGTTCAATCACTTATCAAGAGATCCCTCTATCAAGAGATTCCACTTCTTAATAAGTGATTGAACAGTACTGACTGGCATTTGCAAGTCAGTACTGTTCAATCACTTATTAAGAGATTCCACTTCTTAATAAGTGATTGAACAGTACTGACTTGCAAATGCCAGTCAGTACTGTTCAATCACTAATTAAGAAGTGGAATCTCTTGATAGAGGGATCTCTTGATACCAAGCCAAGGTCAGGTAGACCAAGAAAGATTTCAGCCAAAACTGCCAGAAGAAATGTTCAGGATACAAAGAAAAATGCATAGGTATCATCAGGAGAAATAAAGGCTACTCTAGAAAAAGACGGTGTGGTTGTTTCAAGGAGCACAATACGACGATACTAGAACAAAAATGAGCTGCATGGTCCAGTTGCCAGAAGAAGCCTTTACTACGCCAATCCCACAAAAAGGCCCGGTTACAATATGCCCGACAACACCTTCTGGCACACTGTAATTTGGAGTGACGAGACCAAAATAGAGCTTTATGGTCACAACCATAAGCGATGTGTTTGGAGAGGGGTCAACAAGGCCTATAGTGAACAGAATACCATCCCCACTGTGAAGCATGGTGGTGGCTCACTGATGTTTTGGGGGTGTGTAAGCTCTAAAGGCACGGGGAATCTTGTGAAAATTGATGGCAAGATGAATGCAGCATGTTATCAGAAAATACTGGCAGACAATTTGCATTCTTCTGCACGAAAGCTGCACATGGGACGCTCTTGGACTTTCCAGCACGACAATCACCCTAAGCACAAGGCCAAGTTGACCCTCCAGTGGTTACAGCAGAAAAAGGTGAAGGTTCTGGAGTGGCCATCACAGTCTCCTGACCTTAATATCATTAAGCCACTCTGGGGTGATCTCAAACGTGCGGTTCATGCAGGACAACCAAAGACATTGCATTACCTGGAGGCATTTTGCCAAGATAAATTGGCAGCTATACCACCTGCAAGAATTTGGGGCCTCAGACAACTATTACAAAAGACTGCCCACTGTCATTGATGCTAAAGGGGGCAATAGACAGTATTAAGTACTAAGGGGATGCAGACTTTTGAACAGGAATCAGTTAATTTTTTTCTTTGTTGCCATGTTTTGTTTTATGATTTTGCCATTCTGTTATGTCCTACAGCTGAATGTGAATCCCATAAGAAATAAAACGTGTTTTGCCTGCTCACTCATGTTTTCTTTACAAATGGTACATATATTACCAATTCTCCAAGGGTATGCAAACTTTTGAGCACAGCTGTAAGCCATGCTTATCCTGTTACAACAATCTAATCCTAAGTCAGGAAAATAGGAACTGTTGAAGGTAGTGGATGTCTGAAGCATTTATGTTTAATGCATTGTTGTACAATATATGTACATATGATGTTTGTATATCCAATATAACGTTTTCTCAATATATTTTAATATATTTAACTTGTATAGTGAGTTGTCTACAATGTGTGATGTAATTTCCTATGATGTACTCTCGACAGATGGCAACATCATTCATTTGATGTGAGTATACAAAATTGTAAAATGTTTTCCTTTGGGGGGGATAGTAGCTCTTTAAGGTGTAGCATCTGTAAAATATGGAGACAGTTTCTTGCACTCTATAGGCTGGGGCGAAAATCTGATATCAGGTTTGGAGGGGACAATTACATAAAATTTTCTCAAGAGCAATTGTTTTAGTCTGCACCATCGGTTTTCTTGCTACTGTAGCTCTGTCAGGCTTTTACGGAAAAACGAGTAGCAGGAGACGAGGAGCTTCATAAAAAGTCTTTCCTTTTAATAAGAAGCACAGACGTATGCTCACGAAAGTGAGACAATAACACACAAAGACTAGGGGAGCAGAGGGAACATATATACTGGGGGGAAGGACTGTAAATGAGGACCAGGTGCACTAAACAAGACAACAGGTGAGATGAATTGATGAGATGGGCGGTGGTGTCAGAAGGCCGGTGACGTCAACCGCTGGAGCCTGCCTGCTGCAGGGGGAGGAGAGGCAGCAGAGGGCGCAGTCATCACAAGCTCTGCAAATTCAGCTACTGTGTGTGAACCCTACCAACATAAAACAACCCCCCCCCCCCCCGACGCACGGCGACACCGGCCCCCGGGGCCGACACAGGGGGCGCGGAGCAGGGCGATCCGGACGACGGCGATGGAAGTCGCGCAGGAGGTCGGGAGCCAGGACGTCCTTCACCGGGACCCAGCTCCGCTCCTCCGGGCCGTACCCCTCCCACTCCACGAGGTATGGGAGCCCCCCCCCCCAGGGCCTCGAGTCAATGATGGAGCAGACGGAGTACGCCGGGGCCCCCTCGATGTCCAGAGGGGGAGGAGGAACCTCCCGCACCTCATACCTCTGAAGGGGACCAGCCACCACCGGCCTGAGGAGAGACACATGAAACGAGGGGTTAATACGGTAGTCAGGGGGAAGGCGTAACCGATATGTTACCTCATTGACTCTCCTCAGGACTTTAAAGGGCCCCACAAACCGCGGGCTCAGCTTCCGGCAGGGCAGGCGGAGGGGCAGGTCCCTGGTCGAGAGCCAGACTCGGTCGCCCGGATGATACACCCATGTGTCCGCCGCCCGCCGGAACAAGTCGTCCAGCGCAGGGGTACCGGTCTGGCTCGGGGTCCAGGGTGCCAGGACCGGCTGGTAACCCAGAACGCACTGGAACGGCGACATCCCCGTGGAGGAGTGGTGAAGGGAGTTCAGGGGAACTCCGCCCACTCCCCCGGCCGGTCCTGGCAGTACGACCGAAGGAACCTGCCCACTTCCTGGTTGACACGTTCCACCTGCCCGTTGGGCTGGGGATGGTAGCCCAAGGTCAGGCTGACCGAGACCCCCAGGTGCTGCATAAATGCTTTCCAAACCCTGGACGTGAACTGGGGACCCCGGTCAGACACAATGTCCTCGGGCACCCCATAGTGCCGGAAGACGTGTGAGAAGAGAGCCTCCACGGTCTGTAGGGCAGTGGGAAGGCCGGGCAGAGGCAAGAGGCGGCAGGACTTCGAAAACCGGTCCACAACGACCAGGATGGTGGTATGGCCCTGTGAGGGGGAAAGATCGTTCAGGAAATCTATAGAAAGGTGGGACCATCGTCGTTGTGGAATGGGTAAGGGGTGCAACTTACCCATTGGCAGGTATCGGGGTGCCTTACTCTGGGCGCACACTGAGCAGGAAGAGACGTACACCCTCACGTCCTTAGCTAAGTCGGGCCACCAGTACTTACCGGCCAGGGCATGCACCATCAGCCCAATACCAGGATGACCGGAGGAGGGAGATGTATGGGCCCAGTAGATGAGCCGGTCACGGACAGACGCCGGCACATACGTGCGACCCCCAGGGCACGTGGGCGGAGAGGGCTCATCACGCTGCGCTCGAGCGATGTCCGTGTCCAGTTCCCACACCACCGGCACCACGATGCACGACGTCGGCAGCACGGGAGTCTCATCCACCGGCCTCTCCTCCGTGTCATGCTGACGGGACAGCGCGTCGGCCCTGACGTTCTTGCTCCCCGGCCTGTATGTAAGAGTGAAAACAAACCGGGTGAAAAACATAGCCCACCTAGCCTGGCGAGGGGTCAGCCTCTTCGCTGCCTGCATGTACTCCAGGTTGCGGTGGTCCGTCCAGACGAGGAAAGGGTGTTTGGCCCCCTCTAACCAGTGCCGCCACGCCGACAGGGCTCTAACCACGGCCAACAGCTCGCGATCACCCACATCGTAATTCCGCTCCGCCGCACTGAGCTTCTGCGAGAAGAAGGCACAGGGACGGAGCGTGTTACGACTCCCCGTCCGTTGGGAGAGGACTGCACTGAGACCCCAGTCGGACACGTCCACCTCCACGATGAACTGGAGCGACGGGTCGGGATGGGCCAGGTCCGGAGCGGTGGTGAAACGATGTTTCAGTTCCACAAACGCCCGCTCCGCCTCCGCGGTCCATCGCAACCGGGTCGCCCCCCCTTCAAAAGGGAGGTGATCGGAGCCGCGACCTGGCTAAAGCCCCGGATAAACCTCCGGTAGTAATTAGAGAAGCCTAAGAATCGTTGCACTCCCTTAACCGTGGTCAGGGTCGGCCAATTACGCACGGCGTCAATGTGATGCTCCTCCATAGCCACACCTGTGTGGGAAAAGCGATACCCCAGGAAGGACACAGACGACTGGAAGAACAGACACTTCTCGGCCTTCACGTATAGGTCATGCTCCAGCAGTGCGGGACAGTGGATACACGCGACCCTTAGGGAGTGCGGCTCCGTCAATGAGGTTTATCGCGCAATCCCCCGGTCTGTGAGGTGGCAATACAGTGGCCTTAGCCTTGGAAAAAAATGCGGCCAAGTCCCGGTATTCAGGGGGAATTGGTACGGCGGGAGCACTGTCTGGAATTTCCACCGTGGTCGAGCCTACGGAAACACCCAAACACTTACCTTGACACTTTCGCGACCACCCCGAAAGACCCTGACTAGACCAGGAAATGACGGGGTCATGGAGAGACAACCAGGGGAAACCCAACACAACAAGAAACGTGGGAGAGTCGATGACGTGAAAGGAGAGGGTTTCACTGTGCCGACCACTGGTGACCATGAGGAGGGGGAAAGTACACTCTGTGACCAACCCCGACGCTAGCGGTCGGTTGTCCAACGCTCTCACGGGTAGGGGGGTGGCAAGAACCTGAAGGGGAATGTGCGAGCGTAAAGTGAAGGACCTATCAATGAAATTCCCAGCCGCGCCCGAGTCTACCAGCGCCTTACACTGGGAAAGCAACGGAAAACCGGGGAACTCGACAGGAACGGTGCATAGGGAGAGGGGGGAGGCAAGGGGTGAATTGGCATGAGCTACCTGGGGTGATGCGGAAATGCTGTGCCTGTAGCCTCTCGACTCGGGGAAAGAGGAGTAGTGTGGTGCAGCGGAACGGCCTCGTCTCTTTTTTTGAGGCACACCACACCTGTCCTCCCCGACCTCTGCCCGGGATTGCAGCCGCCCCCAGGTCCATGGGGACGGCGGTGTCCAGTTGTTGGGGTGGAACGGACGGGCCTCTTCCGGGACGTCCTCGGGCAGCACCGGCAGTGGTCGATGAGAGCCCGCTCGTTCCACCCAGATCCCGCTGCCAGGGTCCTGAACTCCTGCGCTGACCTCGTCCCCTGCCGCAGATGGAAAAGCCGTTCACCCGCCTCTCTCCCTTCGTGTGGATGGTCGAACACGGCTCGGAAGCGGCGGATGAACTTGGCGTAGTTGCCCTGGGTGGGACCCTCGGTGTTCCATACAGTGGTGGCCCACTCCAGGGCTTTCCCAGACAGGCAGGAGACGAATGAGGAGATCTTCTGGGCGTCGGTTGGCGCAGGATGGATTGTCGGGAGCGCAATGTCGACTTGTAGTAAGAAACCCTGGCAGCGGTCCGCCGTCCCGTCATAATCCCGGGGGAGCGGGATGTGCATCGCCCCCACGCCGGGAGGCGCAGCCTAGGGTGGCAGCGGCATGGCCGTTGTTGCGGGGTTCTGCTGGCTCAGCTCTAGGCGCTGCACTGCTTTAAGGACGCTGTCCATCGCAGCATCTAGGCTGGCCAGCATCGACGAATGTTCCTTCACTAGGTCTGCAACACCGGCCTCATTCTCGGCTCCTCTGTGGTCCATAGATTTCAGAGGGTGTGTTATTCTGTCAGGCTTTTACGGTAAAACGAGGAGCAGGAGACGAGGAGCTTCATAAAAAGTCTTTCCTTTTAATAAGCACAGACGTATGCTCACGAAAGTGAGACAATAACACACAAAGACTAGGGGAGCAGAGGGAACATATATACTGGGGGGAAGGACTGTAAATGAGGACCAGGTGCGCTAAAAATGACAACAGGTGAGATGAATTGATGAGATGGGCGGTGGTGTCAGAAGGCCGGTGACGTCAACCGCTGGAGCCTGCCTGCTGCAGGGGGAGGAGAGGCAGCAGAGGGTGCAGTCATCACAAGCTCTGCAAATTCAGCTACTGTGTGTGAACCCTACCAACATAAAACAAACTGACTGGATTAACCCCACATTAGCTACGTGCACTGAATGCCTTTCAGATGGTAGACACAAACACTGTCACCTTACCAGCTAAGGAACACTACATACACTGCACTGCAAGCTTCTCTCATTGACTCGAATTCAAACAGCTGCAAAAGCTGGTTGATGTTACTGTAGCTTGCTAGCAAACATCAGCTAACCGCTAGCTAACATAACGAGTGACCTGTAATTCAATGCAGAGAAAATGAAGGCTGGTGACGGTTAGAAATGTTTTTTATTGTATTGAATGGTAGAAGTAAAGAAATGTCTAAGATATCCTTTGTTTGAACTACTTACTGAAAGTCAACCACCTACGACAGACTCCTACCAACGTCCGATTCCCACAAATGCATCGTTACCTGCACGATGTGCCACTGCTGGATGCTGGGGGGCAGTGGATCAAACAACTGTAAGGCAAAGGGCAGGGGTTTCGCAATTTTTGAAACTTAAACCCGCTATTAAGTGTTCAGCACAAGTGCTTTCATTGCGTCTTATTACTATTATTGAAATTACACATTACACCAAGTTTGAATATTTTGCTAAACCAGGGACCCTTGTGTAACCGTACGTTAATGCACGCGCACATGTATGCGTTTATGCACGCATGTTGATCATCATGCGTGCTTGTGGTTGGTGGAGCGGGGTGGGGGGGCGCTTTGAGCATTGATGAGAATTGTTGCTTTGCTCCGCAGTTCAAAGCAGTTGTTTGTTGGGCTCCGACTCATATGTTGAATCATTACAGTATTATTATTATTATTATGGTGAAAACCGGGACAATTTGGTAATGAATGTCGGAAACCGGGACGTCTGGTCTCCCTATGCTAGACACCATTAAGCATTGTGTTAAACTGACTAACGTTTCTTATGAAATTTTCCTCCACCACAAATATAATCTATGAACTCTATGGCTTTTGCCACTGACCATTTTAATAGCTTGTTAGCCAGTAATAAACTTACTAGTATCTACTAACTTACTAATTGGAATAGTCATAAGAATTGAGCAATTACTAGTGAGACTGAAGATCAGTTTTACACTGCCAAAGCTATTTCATTTCATGGCACAACAATGTTCGTTTTTCTTTCATTCGTGAATGTCATTGACACAATAACTATCAATATAGGTGACGATAACTGACTTTTTCGTCAAGTGAAAAGACGAGAGAATCATGGAAACGCCTACTCTTTTACTGCCCAAGGGGTTGTGATCTAGCCTATATTACCCCAAAAAGCATGCACGGATGCGTACTTTGAAAATCCACCAGAATAGTTACAATATAACCGTCAATAGTTTTATATTAGACTTACTATAACATAGCTACTGAAGGTTGTAGCCAGTGAAGTTTTTTATCCTGACATAAAAAGCATGCAAGGATCCGTACTTCGAAAATCCACCAGAAATAGTCGCAATATAACCATAAACAGTTTAATTTCAGGCTTACTATAACGTAGTTACTAGGGGTGGGCGGATCGATCCCAAAATATCGATACTACAGATACTACGTTACTAGATAGGTTCTAGCATCAATAGGATCGATACCAGGTTCAGTTTTTCTCTTCTAAGTTGTACCCATTTCATCAAAGAGTAGAAATGACACTCTGTGCAAACAACGTTCAGTTGTTGTGAACACATCTTAGGTGCTTCTCCAGCTCCACTGCTGTTGCTTGTGACGGTGCACTCAAACAACGAACATACGCGCCAGCATGCAAAGCGCGCCGCAGCATGCACCCTGACTACCGGCGCCAACCGCCAATCCAACCCATAGGCCTTCATTTATTGCATGCATCGTGTGAAATATAGACTATATTCAGACATTCAAATAGAATATTCAGCCCATTGAAACATATCTAAATTATTAATTTTAATGGAATTTAAAACAATATACCTCAAACCTGAAATATAGAAATATGTAGTCTGTCATAGGCTATAGAGGTAATTATTTTATTTTACCTAGGTGATTCCCCAAGAGCTCTGGATATTACAAGAAGCTCTCCCCTACATGAAAGTACATAAGCCACTTTTAATAATAAAAAGTATGTTCTAGCCAGCAAAGTTTTTGTCTATCCGGAACAAATCCTAATGCATAATTAGTTTTGCCTGTGATAAGATTCAAACACGGGATCTCTTGTTTGGCAGTCCGCATCTCTAACCACTACGCTATATAACAAGAGTCAGTCAGTCAGTCAGTCAGTCAGTCAGTCAGTCAGTCAGTCAGTCAGTCAGTCAGTCAGTCAGTCAGTCACTCACTCACTCACTCACTCACTCACTCACTCACTCACTCACTCACTCACTCACTCACTCACTCACTCAGAGACATTCGCTCTTCTTGGCCGGCTCTGCTTACGCAGAGAATCTTTCCGTAATTCTAATCAAAAAGTGACACCTTCATATATTCTAAATTCATTACACATAAAGTGAAAAATGTCAAGCCTTTTTTGTTTCAATCTTGATGATTACGACTTACAGCTCATGGAAATAAAAATCCAGTATCTCAAAATATTAGAATAAAACATTTACAATACAGAAATGTCGACCTGAGAAGAACTCAAATCAGCGAATTAACACCCTGAGCCTTCAATCTCTCAGTCTGTTTCAGTACACACAACCACAATCATGGGCAAGACTGCTGACTTGACAGTTGTCCAGAAGACCTTAATTGATACCCTCCATGAGGAGGGTAAGCCACAGAAGATCATTGCTGAAAGGGCTGGCTGTTTGCAGAGTGCTGTATCAAAGCATATTCATGGAAAGTTGACTGGAAGGGAAAAGTGTGGTAGGAAAAGATGCACAAGCAACAGGGATGACCGCAGCCTTGAGAGGATTGTCAAGCAAAGCTGATTCAAGAACTTGGGGGAGCTTCAAAAGGGGTGGACTAAGGCTGGAGTCAGTGCATCAAGAGCCACCACGCACAGACGTGTCCAGGAAATGGGCTACAAGTGTCGCATTCCTAGTGTCAAGCCACTCCTGAACCAGAGACAACGTCAGAAGTGTCTTACCTGGGCAAAGGAGAAAAAGAACTGGACCATTGCTCAGTGGTCCAAAGTCCTCTCTTCAGATGAAAGTAAATTTTGCATTTCATTTGAAAATCAAGGTCCCAGAGTCTGGAGGAAGAGTGGAGAGGTACAGAATCCAAGTTGCTTGAAGTCCAGTGTGAAGTTTTCACAGTCAGTGATGATTTGGGTTGCCATGTCATCTGCTGGTGTTGGTCCACTGTTTTAAGTCCAGAGTCAATGCAGCCATCTACCAGGAGATTTTAGAGCACTTCATGCTTCCATCTGCTGACAAGCTTTATCGAGATGCTGATTTCCTTTTCCAGCAGAACTTGGCACCTGCCCACAGTGCCAAAACGACTTGTAACTGGTTTGCTGCCCATGGTATTACTGTGCTTGATTGGCCAGCCAACTCACCTGACCTGAACCCTAGAGACAATCTATGGGGTATTGTCAAGAGGAAATTGAGATACAACAGACCCAACAACACAAACAAGCTGAAGGCCGCTATCAAAGCAACCTGAGCTTCGATAACACCTCAGCAGAGCCACAGGCTGATTGCCTCCATGCCACGCCCCATTGATGCAGTAATTCATGCAAAAGGAACCCTGACCAAGTTTTAGGTGCCTTTGCAGGTGTTCTGAGTTAATTAGCTGAATAGAGCTTTTCTCAGGTCGACAGTATTATACATTTTTTATTCTAATATTTTGAGATACTGGATTTTTGATTTCCATGAGCTGTAAGTCGTAATCATCAAGATTGAAACAAATAAGTCTTGAAATGTTTCACTTTATGTGTAATGAATCTAGATTATATAAAGGTGTCACTTTTTGATTTGAATTATGGAAAAAAATGAACTTTTCCATGATATTCAAATTTTTTGAGAAGCACCTGTATATACAGTAGATTAAGCCTTGAATACAAATAAGTATTGTTTTTAGATCTATGGCCATGATAACATGGATCTAGGGATCTAACCAATCACAGATCTTGGTCAACTGTACTGCTGTTTTGTCTATGCTTTCTCCATTTCCTCAAAATATGTAGTGTTATGAAAGTAGTATGTGATGGGTTACCTAGCGACAGACCAGCTGAGTGCCCCAATGACTTATGATATCTAGAGGCTACTGTACAACAAGAAGAAGAGCTAAAGAAATGTAGACATCTGAGGTTAGGGTGAAAGAGAGAGGAGAAAGGGAGAAAGCTCTGTTGTGAGAAAGACACTATGAAAAAAGGAATAAAAAAGCAAGTGAAAGAAAAAGGATAGTTGGGCCCCATTGCCAGTCACCCTCTGCCAAATCTTGAGCAAGAGCCTCAGACAGCATGGAGTAACTAGTAGGGCAAGCCGGCCTCCCATTTCAAAACACTTCATAAAAATTTGGTGCTAACAGACAACTGTTGTTTTTTATAAGCTGTCCCATGCGCAGAAACTGAAGCAAGGTGCTGTTTTCTCTAAGTGCATTCGCAATTTTCCCAGTGAGTGAAATTGGTGCCATGACAGAGGGTGAAGTCAAAACCCCAAACTTTCCTTCAAGGCAAGTTTCAGGGATTTTAACCCCTTACAGCACAGATGCCAAAACTCATTCTACATGAAGGTCACCCATTTGTTTTATCAACTCCACTTTCCTGGTTGTCTAGGTCTTAATTCAACAGCAACAAAAAAAAATAATAAAAAAACAGCATGCACTAGGCCCTCCATGACATGAGTTTGACACCCCTGCTTTACAGTATTGTGTTAAAGGGCGACTTGTGTATTTGCCCACATTTTACAATTGGTTCATTAATGCTAGTGATCATGGCTGAATATAAAAACAAATTGGTTTCAGGGGGTGGTTTGATGTGGGTGTCTCGAGTAAGGGTTTGTAGAGGGGAATTTAGCTACGTTTTTTTTTCCCCAGTTTGCCTCAGCGGGCTGGTGTGACCATCACAAAGTGGGTTTGACTTTGGATAGTCTGTTTATGTAATTTACTAATTAAATTACATACAGTGTAAGGTAGTTCTATAGGAATATCCAAAGAGAAGCCACGGCACAGAACCCACAAGGCACAGCTATAGGTTCTGTGCTGCTGCACTCTGAATGGAGGATTACTTGGGTGCTGCCAGCTGTGGGCATGTGGAAAATCCAAGCAACAGTGTGACATATTTGTAATTCTATGACATACCATTATGATCATGTTGCAAGTCTCCGTTTAGGACAAGAATCCAAAATGATCTTATTTATAATTTCTATCAACAAAATCAAACTAACAGCTTTGTCACTAATTCTACAAGGCCAAGTTATACCATAAACATAATTATTATCCCAGGACGAGTTATTCACCATATTTATTTGGATTGTTTTTGCATCTATTGATTGATTCAATAATCTTCTACAACACAAAGATGAATAAATTATAAACTAATTCAACCAACTATTTTCCACCTGTTACTGGAATGGTTGTTCCAGTTTAAATGGCTTAGGTACTCTAATCACAAGGCTTCTAGCAGTAATTATAAATGCAAGTTGCTGGTTAATACTGTTGAATATCTTAACTCTGACTGGATTCCATAGGAATTGCACATCACTTGCAAGCAAGTGACTTATAAGTACAGTAGGTTTGCTATATTCCTGGTAACTTGACCAAATTTTCCAGGTTTTCCTAAATTCCTGTTTGGCAGATTCTTGGAAATCAAATGGAATAAGCAGGACATCCTTCTAACAGGATTTGAAAATCTGGACCTTTTTAGAAAGTTCCAGGTATTTTGCAACCCTACTAGCAGGCCTTATATGGCCTTTAAACCAGGAGTTTTAGGACACGTCTTACGAGATTGTCAATAAAAGTATTGTCAATAAATGTTTGATTTGAATGACAAGATACAGCTAGGAATTTACACAAGCCACATGGTAAATTCCATGAGGTGGCATTACCATGGGAGCCAAAGACATGGTTGTGGTTTACACAACCATGTCTTTGTCGGTATCACTAAATACAGCCATGAATTGTATCGGTACAATTCACCACAATGGTGGGGAATTCTAGGCTTAGTTGGGGCGTAGCTTTCAGTAAGTTTTTTTTTTTGGACACCTCTGAGTTTCCAGTTCATGTGGTCTATGGTAGACAAAAATGTTTGTTGTTTTTTAGGAACATATTACTTGGTTGATGCAGTACAACCATATAAAAGTTTAATATACCTTTCACACTTTTGTTCAGACTCTATTTGAGGAAATATTAGAGGAAAGAAAAACTAGAGTGATTCTGAAATCTTCTTGACACTATGGAGCATTTAGAGTTATTTTGTATCCTGCTTTAATTTCTGTCGGAAAAGAAAACATTAGAAGATGAGGTGGCATTACCGTGGGAGTAATAAGACAAATGACAGAGTAATCACTTTAGCCCCACACCCTCCTACACTACATGCATGTTTGGCCATTATTTACTGCCTTTGCGCAGAGAAGAGAAAGTACAATATAGCACGAAGTGGGTTGGAGTACTAAAATCAGAACTACACTTTTTGCCTGAAAATGCCCCAGAAAAAAAACACAGCAACAGAACCTATTTGAACTTTGAAACTGGCAAAATATCCAAACGGATCTCACCTTTGGTATCACCGCAAAATTGTGTATAGTATTGTAAAATACAATGACAGGTATAACATTATAGAGGAGATGAAAAGGAAGCATGCATATCACACATCTTCACAATCCCAGCAGGAGACACATAAGGTGCAGATATATATTTCATACACTTTGAGGTGCATAGAGCAACTCAGAAAAATAGGTCAAAACAGAAACCAACCTGGCACTTTGTTGTGTGGTTATGAGTGTATATGAATGATCCAGGTCTTACAATACATGACAAATAAGTCCCCAAAGGGTTTTTTAGCCATTCCCCACTAGGAAAAAAGCTATTTTCAGCTAAAGAGTTAGGGTAAAACTTACAATTCTGGTTAGTGTTAGAAGTGGGGTAACTTTCAGGATTAGGCTTTAGAGGTTATGTTTAGGGGTAGGCATTAGGGTTAGGTTAAGTTTAGCCATCAAGGTTAAGTTATTAAGGTTGTTTAGGGTTAGGGTTTTGGTTAGGATTAGAGTTAGGGGATAGAATTTTTTTTCTGGTGCACACCAGGATAGAAAAAACAAATCTGTGTGTGTGTGTGTGTTCATGCTTTAGAGAGAAGGAATAAAGAAAAAAATAACCAGGGGCTAGAAAAAGTCAACTCTAACTGACTTGCATAGGAGGAGTAGAACATTTTTCTCACCTTTCATTGAACTGTTACAGATCCACTAGACATAAAGACTCTGTCTAGGTGATTTCCCAGAGGAGCAACTCCAGAAAATCATGCACCGTGCCTATCTCCAGCATCTTTCAGAGTTATGCCGAAGAATGCAGTTTCCACCCTTTCATGTTAACTTTAAACTCTTTTCTTTGACAAAGGCTATGCATAACTTTAATACAGTCTCGATTGCCATCTATTTCATGCATTCTTTTGAGTTGACATCCACAGTGCCTAATATGTGCCGACACTCGTCAGTGCAAGCTCAGGGGACATTTAAAATGGGTGTGTGCACTTCTGATTGTTAGTGCAAAAAGTCCCTTTGATGTCCCACTTCAGTAGAGTTCATAGTTACTATGAAATAACAAGTGGCCTTGGTCTGGCATGGCAGAAATGATTAGATGCTGCATTTCAAATGTAAAAATGTATAGGTCTATGAAAGACATGGAAAATAACGTGAGGACCTTGAAGTATAGAATTATCCTAGTCTCTGGGATAGGGGTTTTCTGGTCTCATCATACAATAGCAACTCCCTCAGGTGGTTTGGGCGCCTGCAAAGGTGACTGAGGTTGTTAGCAGAGGGAACCTACCCTTATAGATGTTCCGGTTATGAAAAAAAGAAGAATGTAATGTCTCTCCTAAACTCACTGGGAATTGCTTCGATGAAGCAAGGCCATAATAGCAAAGAATTTATGACTAATTATGCACTCGGGACCAATATGTTATATCTGCAAATCGTATTTGGATTTGAGTGACTTTAAATTGACAAAACATATCCATCCATCAAACAGATGTACCCTCAGAGTTTATCAATACTGTTTCTAAACTTTATTAGACTGTTTCACAGCTGTTATGATCAAAGCAGCTAACTGAAGACCAAAGTTTGTTAGACAGTTAATTGTAATATTGTCATATTTTATTTTATTTATTATTTTATTTAACATTTATTTACATCACAAATGACAGATAAAAACAAAGCAACAGTCTGAGAAGTTTGGAATCCACCCAAGCAAGATTGTTCAATAAATATAAAAAAAATCACGTAGATTCACATTGATGTTTTAATCATTCAGTGCCAACTTAAATATAAATGTGTGTCAAACTTTTTGAAATTGCTTTGGCAGGCGTCTCAAGGAGGGTACCAAAAGAAAATGGGGTTAAGTTTTATGCAAAATCCTGTTATATTCAGTCTGAAAACATTTTGGCACAAGCTTTTTTCTCTCAACACTACATATATGAAACAAGTGTGGTGTTCATTCATCATTGACCTGACTAGCTTTCTCATAACCTTTCTAAAAGCAGAGCTACATGGTGCAGCAGATCATTCACGTAAATTCAAACCTTGAAAATGGCTACAGCCACAGAATGGGGTGTTTGTTGTTATAAAAATATGCTAGTTTGAGCTGTTTGCCAAAGGCAATACAGCAATAATAGTCTTGACTTGGGACAACATTGTTAAACTTTAAATTATGTTAGGGTCAAATTGGCCCGTTTTAAAACTTCAATTTGTCTGAAATACCATTTAGGCTTTTTGATCTGCATGAAACTTGATGATATCCTCAACATTGTGTTTATGAACATATAAAATGAAAGGCAACCATATGTAACTGTTTCAAGAGCCTCTAAAAACAATAGTTACATTCATAATGTTAGGGTCAAAATGACCCGGTGGTGGAGAATCGATGAAAATGCTTGTTGAACATCCTGCTTAAGTGCAGATATAGAGTGGAAACTGTCTCACTGCACCTCAAAACACACCACACACATACTGTACATACAAACTATGCCTGTCAGGGTCATTTATTGTTTCAGTACTTCTTTACCAGATCATATGAAGTGAATGTCACATATTAGAGACATTTCACCCACTGCAATTCTTTGTAATGTCTAACATCACACATACTAAAAGTTAAATCATCCCTCACCTTTCACAAACACAAGGTATTATTATTTTTCTCGCGTGAAAGCCTTTGTTGTTTAATGTGTGGGAGGAGCCAGGAAATACTGTTCATAACTTTAAAAAGGTGATAATATTTCTAGGGCTTGCTTAGGACCCTGGCCATATTTTAATTTGCAGACTGCAAGTCCAAAAAATGAATCAGGGACTAGCTTGTGGGATACAAAGACAGGGTGAGATGTATTCCGTACAACCATGTCACTTGAATGATTTCATATATTCTCCAGAGTAGTTCGCTTCGATAACTGACACAACAACAGCACCTCGAGTGAGAGACAAACAGCACATCATGTGAGTGCTTTCCCAGAAACCTTACCTCTGCGAACATCATCATGGCTTTTTCGTGCAGAGATGACCAGCCCTGCTCCATCTGATTCCCTAACTTTCTATTTGTTTTGACCCGAAACATAGATGTCACTATGATAATATAATAATATCTAGACATATTATTAAGCAGAACATTTTGTCTAGAACATTAAAAAGTATTGGTTCATTTTGTCCATCATAGCAAAAATAGATCCATTTTGGTTTTCGGGATAAAAAAACGAGTGATTATCATAAGGTAATTGTGCTCTAAAACTATATAATAAAATAAAACTAGTATATGTTATAATTTATATGAGTAATGAGTTGTTTATGGATGTCAAACACATTTGTTGGGGGCTAAAATATCAATAGTGAGTACTGGGTAGTGATTTAACATCCCGGGTGAATTTGACTAACACAATGAGTCTAACCTAATTGTTAACATAACACAAGGGTTAAGGTAGTGTCAACCGCCGAGGTGTACTTTGTGTGAAATTGCATGCTGCTCTGTTATACTTCTACATATTCTTTCACCTATGTGTGGAATATTGTGATATCATTTTTAACACAAAAACACATCAGAAATCATTGATCATCTAGCTAATACAGTATAAAATCAGATATCCCTTTGTACATGTTCCCCTTCCTGGCTGTGTAGTTGTTTGTCCAGTGTTCCGGGAAAGATGTGAGGTGTTCCAAAAAAGTGCCTAAAACCTTCTGTTTGACCATTTGTGGAAAAACACCTTTTACACAAGTCATGGTGCTGACTTCATTTTGTCAACATAGCAGCTAAGAAAACAGGGGGAAGGAGCGGGGGGACAGGGGAGGGTGAAGAGAGAAAGGGAGAGATAGAAACGCACACGCAATGAAAGGGAAAAGGACAGAAATGAATAGATAGATATAGAGAGAAATAAATAGGTGAGACTGAACCATGCTGCTGCACTAATGTTTTCTTTCAAGCCATTAATCTCTCAATGGGCACCCTTCAAATACAAGGCCTGAATGAGAGGGGGCTAGAATCACACGGCTCAGACTTGGCTTGGAAACTCCCTGATCTCCTGTCCACACCATGCAACGTAGTGTTAAATTTACGCATGCCAGCCCAACCTGGTTAAACACAATATCACATGACAATAAGTGAATTCACTGTACACTTACGAGGACATTTTCCTGTCACCGAGAACAAAATACATCAGTTCAAATGATGTCTAGTATTCCAAAATATTAATAATGGCGTGATTTTAATACACACCTTAGGAAAGCAAACTACTTTAAACATAAACATAAACATAAAAATGACTGTAATGTATAGGAAAGAGTTAAGTTGAGGGAGACAGTACAATCCAGGAGTGATACTGTAGGGAGTGGGGTTGGGGAAGGAGTAGGATGTGGGGGGAGTGATAGAGCGAGCAGGGTGGTCTGTAAAATAGCCCCCGGACACATTTTGTTGAGATAAGAGTGCCACTGCTACGGCACTGTCACCACGGGCGACAGCCAATAGGCAGTCGTCTCCGAGAATCCTTTCCATCCCACCCGACTCAATCCTCTAACCACACATGTATGCATCTAAGTCCTGTATGTAATGAGATGAGATGTTTAGTTAACACATGATCCATATGTTTGATCATGGAGAGACGGAGATAGAGGAAAAGAGAGAGATAAGGTGGGGGTGGGGCAGGAGTGCATCTCAGGCGAGACACGGGGCCCTTTTGAAGAGGACCCGGGCGCTGCACAATCATGCCATACTTCAAAGAGCCTTCATTAAAACCCCGCCTGGAGACCAGAAACCCCCTCTCTTTTCTCTTCCTCTCTATTTCTCTCTCCCTGTCTCCTCTGCTCAGCCGCAGTGACAGCAGGTGAGGAGGGAGTGAACTTGGGATTACGAAAGAAGGGGGAGGTACAAGAGGAGAGAGATCAGCAAGGCAACAAAAGGGGATCTTTGGAGTGGATAATGTCTTTTCTTAGGGCCAGTTTTCTGTAGTGGTTGCTCATGTATGCCCAGGAATCCTTAACCATCCTCTTTTTGTATTCTCTATGGTCATGTTGCATAAACAAAAGGTGTGCATGAGCTTGAGGGAAGAATTACAATTCTATTCCTGTCAATGGTTAAAGGGGTATTTGAGGATTTTGGATAATTTCGAGGCCAGACAAATTTTATGATTAACCATTTGTTTGTGTCTGCATGCAGTTTGAAATACTTTGTAGGAAGAATTTGGTTTGCTTTTTTGCAATTGCTGGAAGTCTTTGGTGGATACTCTTTCAAAACCAGCGATAAGGTCCTTGTACCTAAACAAAAGTGGTGACTGTTGACTGTTTATGATTTTACAAAAATATACTCCGTAATCAGTTCCAAGGAATGTGTGTGAGTCCAACTCTCCAATAGTCCATTAACTTTCCCATTTAAACATTAATTTTCTTGCAACAATTTGTGTATAGAGTGCAACCAGATGTTACATCGCTCACAGTCGTGACATACTCCTTGAAGTAATTTCCAGGTAATAGCTACCTGACATTAGCCAGTAGAGTTGACTCAAGACGTATTGGCACTCCTGTGGTTCAGCATCGCCCAGGCAGGAGGACAGAATTTCAGAATGGACTGCCTTGTCTTGTTCATTAGTGACTCCTTGCATTGAAAGACATGTCTTGATTTGTGACTCTCCAAAAACTGCTGGGTTGAGGCATGGCCATATTTGTAAATTGGACATTGAGAGGGGAGAATAAAAACGTTCAAATAAAAATTTAAAGTATATTTGACGACTCTATCTGGACAGTGGATTCACTTTTCTTTTTGCCAGAATGGAGATGTATTTCTGATGTCTTAGGGGAAAAACACCATGTTGCTAGGGTAATTAGATCTCCAGGAGGTCTGAAGCTCATGACAGTAGCAAATACTGTTTGTGATGAATAGATAATCGTGTTTGGGGGAAAACAACGGAAACATGGGATCCGCAGTAATCACATACCCCATTGTTCCGATGGCTCTGTGAGGGGGGTTGACGTTATAAAAGGTATCTGATGCCGCTTTGATTCTCATGCCCCTTCATCTCTATCCGCAGTGCCCCCATCCCGTCTATTCTGTGATCAGTGATCTTCTATCCGAGTCCAGAGAACCCACTGGGTTTGAATGCTTTTATACCCAGCCGGGTACTGCAATTGATTCACCTGATGCAACTGATTCATCCCCAGGACCAGAATCCAAAAACACATCTCTGTGGTACAGCATAGTTCCAACACCGCTTCAGATGCCATAACTAGCGGCCTGTAACTTTACTTAATCCTTATAACATCATTACCAAGTTTCAAGTGTGACTTATTTCTAACTAATTCCCATGAGTTCTAAGCTCAGATCTATATGACTCTCTCTTCTGAGTCTGAGACTTAATTAGAATATAATGATTATAAACGGTCCCATCAGAAAGGCCTTAATCAAAACAAAAACGTTCATTTTCTATAATAGGCATCCAATGAGCTGGTGGAATTAAAATGAAGTGTGCTATCTGGTTTCATTGTAGGTGGAAGATGAGAATGCTGACGAGTGTGTTGGTGGAGAGACGATTTCTAAATCCTATCAGGGGGAACCAAGGTGGCACATTGGCATTCATTATCAGTCAGAGTTTAATCAAGAACTGGAGGGATTATGCAGCAATTGGAGGAGTTTGTCATATCCTGAAACTGAGTTTGTTGTGTGTATTAAGGTTAACCCATTATTCATTTCCATCTCACACAAGCCTTATTAAACAGTTCTTATTTTGATCTTTTACAAGATTTACAGGTATTTGTTTTTAACATTTTGTGAAATTTGCTAGGTTTCCATCCAACTGGCCACAGACTAATGTAAGTATAAAAAATCTGTATAAAGTTTAGTTTGGGATGAAGTGTTGCACACAAAACAAACTTTTTTGCAGACCTAATAAACCTCTAAATGTTTATGTTTTTCCATCACATCTTTATCTATACCAATAGTTAGGTCTATCCCACAAAAAGTGTTCTGTTAATTAACAAAATGTTCTTACTGATGTGCCCACTCTGGTGTTGGCACCTATGCTCAGTAGCAAAGACCATTTCATTTGGTAAATGTTTAGTTCAATATGATGTACATATTTCCACTGCCATTTTTGACATAAGAGGTTTTACCAACGCAAAAACTATTTCAATAATAATAACAATGTATAAAAACATCCTGTTTCCATCTCACCTGACACAATTTTCTTTTTTAAAGATATTTTGTCAAGCTTTTTTTGTGCTGTGTGCTGCACCTTAGCTCACAGCATGATTCTTTCATATGACATGACTTACCTCTCACAAAAAACTGGATGGAAACTCATCCATTAAGCAAATGCATTCCTTGGTTTGCCATTTTGTTAAACTGAGAATGTGATTAATCTACGGCTTCGAATTAGGCTCAAAACACTTGCAGGTGCAGATTCGACAGAGAAAAAAATATAATCGCAGATACACAAGCCAAGCGTGCAACAGACCAGTCAAGAGAGCTGAGAATTCTTCGAAGCAGTAGCATGAGGATTTAAATATTATGAGAGCACTGTGTTGCGAGGAAACCTGTTTGCACCTTCTTGAAATTCAAGTGCACAGAATATTGCACAAGCGTGCATGTGCAAATTTTTACGCTGATTTCACATCATTTGTGTCCAAAGATGAAATTATAACTTATTTTTTAGGGAATCATGGACGCCGCATCCTCCGGAGTAAAGAGAAGAGGGACAATCTGGCTTCCCATCAGTGCACAGTTCAAAAGCCAGCATCTGTAATGGTATGGGGGTAAATGCCACATGTCAGGGCACAAAGGCCATTGATTGAAATAAGAGGACCTGGAGCTTACAAATAAACATATTGAATTTCTGATTAAAAAAATTAATAAATGAATGAAATGATATTGACAGTTAAGCGATGTTAAGGCTTGCTAACCAGAAGGCTAACATTACCTCAGTTCCACAAAAGTAAACCAAGAAGTTTCCTGTAACATCACAATTACCTGCATTAATGAGTATGACCTAAATAAACAATAATGATTTATTTGTGCACAGTGCAAGTCATTTTTGTTTTTAAATCTTTCACCACAAACGCTGCCATGCCAGTTGCTCATGAACGCACCTTCCAGAAATGGAGAGGATTCATTCAGTTCTAAACAAGCCTATCGATCGATAACTAGCTATCTTGCCTGCATGTAGTCCATTCTTGTGATTTTTCTCAGTTGCGCTCCTGCTAGTGCACATCTGTGAAGGCACCATTAATGCTGAACAACATAGACAGGTTTAGGAGCAACATATGCTGCCTTCCAGACGTGTTTTTCAGGGAAGGCCTTGCTATTTTCAGCAAGACAATGCCAAACCACATTCTACACATATTACAACAGCAATGCTCTGTAGTAAAAGAGTCAAGGTGCTAAACTGGCCTGCCTGCAGTCCAGACCTGTCACCCATTGAAAACATTTGGCTCATTATGAAATGAAAATACGACAAATTAGACCCCGAACAGTTGAGCAGCTGAAATCCAATATCAAGCAAGAATGGGAATGCATTTCACTTTCAGAACTACAGCAGCTGGTCTCCTCACTTCCCAAACGCTTACAGTGGATTATTAAAAGAAGCAACACATTGGTAAACATGCCCCTGTCCCAACTTTTTTGAAAGGTGCTGCTGGCATCAAATTTATAACGGGCATGCATTTTTCCAAAAACAATATAATTTCTCAGTTTCAACATTTGATATACTGTCTTTGTACTATTTTCTATTAAATACAGGGATAAATGATTTACACATCATTGCATTCTGTTTATATTTGCAGTATACGCAGCGTCCCAAAATCTTTGGAAACGGGATTGTAGTAAAGTGTTGATGAATATGCCTGGAGAAAGACATTGCATGGCATATATGTTTACGAAATTGTTGCACAACCATAGGAGACATCATTAACCTCATCCATGCAATTGTTGTGTCTTGTTGGTACAATCAACAGAAAGGAAACAGTGGTCCACCTTCCCCACTGGGACCAATTACAGTATTTGGCCATTTTTGCGGGGGAAGACTTCTTTTCTTTTACTCTTCAGATTTTTTCCTTGTTGTGTTATTTTGAGGGGACAGCAAATTTACACTGTTATACCAGCTGTACACTCACTACTTTACATTGTAGCAAAGTTTCATTTCTTCAGTGTTGTCACATGAAAAGATATAATCAAATATTTACAAAAATGTGAGGGGTGTACTCACTTCTGTGAGATACTGCAAAAAGTCTACACACCCCTGTGAAAATGCCAGGTTTTTGTGATGTAAAAGAATGAGACAAAGATAAATCATGTCAGAACATTTTCCACTTTTAATGTGACCTATAATGTGAACAATTCAATTGAAAAACAAACTGAAATCTTCGAGGGGGAAAAATAAAAAATAAAAACCTTACAATAACCTGGTTGCATAAGTGTGCACACCCTCTTATAACTGGGGATGTGGCTGTGTTCCGAAATCACATTCAATCACATTCAAACTCATGTTAAATATTAGTCATTACACACCTGCCATCATTTAAAGTGACTCTGATTAATCACAAATAAAATTCAGCTGTCCTAGTAGGATTTTCCTGACATTTTCTTAGTTGCATCTCAGAGCAGAAGCCATGGTCCACAGAGAGCTTCCAAAGCATCAGAGGGATCTCATTGTTGAAAGATATCAGTCAGGAGAAGGGTACAAAAGAATTTCCAAAGCATTAGATATACCATGGAACATAGTGAAGACAGTCGTCATCAAGTGGAGAAAATATGGAACAACAGAGACTTTACCAAGAACTGGACGTCCCTCCAAAATTGATGAAAAGACGAGAAGAAAACTGGTCAGGGAGGCTTCCAAGAGGCCTACAGCAACATTAAAGGAACTGCAGGAATTTCTGGCAAGTACTGGCTGTGTGCTACGTGTGACAACAATCTCCCGTATTCTTCATATGAATGGGCTATGGGGTAGGGTGGCAAGACGGAAGCCTTTTCTTACAAAGAAAAACATCCAAGCCCGGCTTAAGTTTGCAAAAACAAACATCAAGTCCCCCAAAAGCATGTGGGAAAATGTGTTATGTTCTGATGAAACCAAGGTTGAACTTTTTGGCCATAATTCCAAAAGGTATGTTTGGCGCAAAAACAACACTGCACATCACCCAAAGAACACCATACCCACAGTGAAGCATGGTGGTGGCAGCATCATGCTTTCGGGCTGTTTTTCTTCAGCTGGAACCGGGGCCTTAGTCAGGGTGGAGGGAATTATGAACAGTTCCAAATACCAGGCAATTTTGGCACAAAACGTTCAGGCATCCGTTAGAAAGCTGAAGATGAAGAGGAAGTTCACCTTTCAGCACGACAACGACCCAAAGCACACATCCAAATCCACAAAAGCATGGCTTCACCAGAAGAAGATTAATGTTTTGGAATGGCCCAGCCAGAGCCCAGACCCGAATCCAATTGAACATCTGTGGGGTGATCAGAAGAGGGCTGTGCACAGGCGATGTCCTCGCAATCTGACAGATTTGGAGCACTTTTGCAAAGAAGAGTGGGCAAATATTGCCACGTCAAGATGCGCCATGCTAATAGACTCCTACACAAAAAGACTGAGTGTTGTAATAAAATGAAAAGGTGCTTCAACAAAGTATTAGTTTAAGGGTGTGCACACTTATGCAACCAGGTTATTGTGAGTTTTTTATTTTTTATTTTCCCCCTCAAAAATTTCAGTTTGTTTTTCAATTGAATTGTTCACGTTATAGGTCACATTAAATGTGGGAAAAGTTCTTTATCTTTGTCTCATTCTTTTACATCACAAGAATCTGGAATTTTAACAGGGGTGTGTAGACTTTTTTTATCCACTGTAACTACAATTAAATTACAATAGATGTGACATTTGGGGTCAGCTTTATTTTAATAACGCAACCTAAATGAGGTTGTTAGGGAGGGTCTGAATTGTGCCAAATTGGTACTCAGAGAAATTAGATGAGGGTCATGCTTTTTAAATATAGTCAAGGAGTTTAAACATACTGTTTAGTGTATTAGTACTTGTTGCTGATTATGTTCAAGTGTGCCCAATGCTGCCACAATTCTCCAATTATTTCTGTTACGTGCAATAGCCACTGCGCCTGTAGTGTTTTCAATCAAACAACCAATAGCCTATATGGCAGGGCTTGGTGATAAGGCAAAAATAAATCATCACAATATTTTTTTCTCATTCCATTTCATATTGATAAATATCACAGCATACACTTAGAATTGGATTTGTGACCAAGGTTTTTTATTTTTTATTTTTTTTTTAATTATTCATGTTGTTTATTTATTTTATTTTTTTACCAGTCTGGGGTTACAGGCCCGCATATTCACAATAATACAATGATTAATGCACATACCAATATACCGCATATATACACTGATATACCAAGACATTATGACCACCTGCCTAATATGCTGTTGGTGCCCCCAAAACAGCGCCGACCCATCAAGGCATGGACTCTACAAGACTCCTGAAGGTGTCCTGTGGTATCTGGCACGAAGAAATTAGGAACAGATCCTTCAAGTCCTATAAGTTGCGAGGTTGAGCCACCATGGATCGGACTCGTTGGTCTAGCACATCCCACAGATTCTCTTCATCATGTTCCTCAAACCATTCTCAAACAATGTGTGCAATGCGGCAGGGAGCATTATCCTGCTGAAAGAGACCACTACCATCAGGGAATATCATTGCCATGAAGGGGTGTACCTGGTCTGCAATGATGTTTAGGTAAATGGCATGTGTCAAATTGACTTCCACATGAATTCCCAGACCCAGAGTTTCACAGCAAACATTTCACAGCAGTCACACTCCCTCACCTGGCTTATTGTCTACCCACAGTGCATCCTGGTGCCATCATTTCCCTAGGTAAATGGCGCACACGTACATGGCTGTCCACATGATGTAAAAAAAATGGAACTCATCGAACCAGGCGACACTTTTCCACTGCTCCAATGTCCAGTTTCTGTTCCTTCCGTACCCCAACCTCCCGCACCCTTGAAATAACATACCCTCCATCAGCTGCCCACCCACACCTTGACTAGGAAGAAATTTAAAAAAAGAAACTTTCCCATACTACCCTGTAAGTGTGGGCGAAAATAAATAAGTAATAAAGAATTTTTTTCTTTCTCTTTTAACTGTATGGTTTTTTTATACATACAGACGTGCTCAAATTTGTTGGTATACTTACAGCTCATTAAAATAGTGCTTCAATCCTCCTGAAAAGTGATGAAATTAAAAGCTACGGTATCCTTGTATACTTGCATGCCTTTGGTATGTCATAGAATAAAGCAAGGAAGCTGTGAAAAGAGATTAATTATTGTTTATTCCACAAAGATATTCAAAAATGCCCTGGATGCATTTCTTGGTACCCCTTAGAAAAGATAATAAATAATTGGATTTTAGTGATATTTCAAACTAATTAGTTTCTTTAATTAGTATCACGTCTCAAGTCTTGTAATCAGTCATTCAGCCTATGTAAATGGAGAAAAGTAGCCACTGTGCTGTTTGGTATCATTGTGTGCGCCACACTGAACATGGACCAGAGAAAGCAACGGTGAGAGTTGTCTGAGGAGATCCGAAAGAAAATAATAGACAAGCCTGGTAAAGCTAAAGGACACAAGACCATCTCCAAGCAGCTTGATGTTCCTGTGACAACAGTTGTAGAAGTTGTACCCAACCTCCCTAGGCGTGGCCGCAAGTAACAAATCGACCCCAGATTGAACAGAAAGATAATGCGGATGGCAGAAAAGGAACCAAGGATAACTGCCAAAGCAGCGTGGTCTCAGGGGAATAAGTAGACTATTTAACGTAAATCCATGGCGCTCGATTAGGTTACACGTACATTAGGTTACATTATGATGTGCTATCAAAACGTATAATACATTACGAATTGGCTAAAATGTAATATATCTTACAAACGCTATTACCATGTGTAATATGTTACAAATGCTATTAAAACGTTTAATATGATACAAACGCCAGACAAATGTATCATATTTTATGAACAGGGTACACACAGGGTATATGGATATCAAGGCATGAGTAATGGCCTTACCGTGGTCACTACAATATGTAATAAATGCATTTTAACATTACAGTTAGGTTAACGCATCACAGCACTGGGGTTAAGGTTAAGTTTAGATATCGCAGCACTGGGGTTAGGGTTAGGGTTAAGTTTTGGGGTAATGATAGAAAACGAAAAAGGTTAGGGTTAAGGTTTGGGTTAGGGTTAGAAAAAAATCACTTATAACATATTGATGTTGTAACACCACTACTTGCTTCCTCTATCAGAAGGTTCCTGTTTGGAGCAGTGGGCAACACACCTGTCTGTGAAGAGGAAGGTCCCCATTTGTTTTTCTGGATTCCTATTCTAATATTTCTTTACCTAACGTAATATATCTTATGAATTCAGCTGTCAAAGATTTATGTAAAATAGTCTGTATAGTCCCCTGAGACCAGGCTGGCCAAAAAGATACAAGCTGACTTCCAAGGTGAAGGTACTTCAGTTTCTGATTGCATCATCTGTCGCTTTTTGAGGGAAAGTGGCCTCCATAGAAAACCCAGGAGAACTTCACTTATGAAAGAAAAATATAAAAAAGACAGATTGGAATTTGCTAAAATTCATATTGACAAGCCACAAACCTTTTGGGAGAATGTCCTTTGGACAGATGAGTCAAAACTGGAGCTTTTTGGCAAATCACATTAGCTCTTTGAAAAAATGAAGCTTTCAATGAAAAGAACGCCATACCAACAGTGAAACATGGAGAAGGCTCGGTTATGTTTTGAGGCTGCTTTGTTGCTCCTGGCAGAGGGTGCCTTGAATCTACAGGGCACAATGAAATCTCAAGGCTATGAAGGATTTCTGGAGCGAAACGTACTGCCCAGTGTCAGAAAACTCTCAGTTGCAGGTTATGGGTCCTCCAACAGTATAATGACCCAAAACACACAGCTAAAAGCACCCAGGAATGAATAAGAACAAAACTTTGGACTGTTCTGAAGTGGCCTTCTGTGAGTCCTGATCTGAATCCTATCAAACATCTATGGAAAGAGCGGAAACTTGCAGTTAGAAGGAGGCACACTTCAAACCTGAGACAGCTGGAGCAGGTTCCTTGGGATGAGTAGGCTAAACTTCCAAATAAGTGCCGAAGTCTCATTGAGAGCTACAGAAAATGTTTGATTGTAGTGATTGACTCTAAAGGTTGTGCAACAAAATATTAGGTTAAGGGCCCCATCATTTTTGTCCATGCAAAAATGATGGTTCATTTGTTTTATTATTTATAATATTATGTTGAATAAAATAATCAAAAGCGAAGTCTGATTTCTTTTAAATATGGAATAAACAATGGTGAATGACAATTACTTGTCAATTTCAATTTATTTCAGAGAAAATTGTGCAGTCTTCATTTTTTGGGGCGAGGTATCAACAAATTTGAGCATGTCTATACATATATGCAGTTGTGCTCATAAGTTTGCATACCCTGGCAGAAATTGTGAAATTTTGGTATTGATTTTGAAAATATGACTGATCATACTTTTGAATGTTTGGCCTTGTTACAGACACACAAGGTGACACACACAGGTGAAAATGGCCATTAAAGGTGAATTTCCCACACATGTGGCTTTTTAAATTGCAATTAGTGCCTGTGCATAAATAGTCAATGAGTTTGTTAGCTCTCATGTGGATGCGCTGAGCAGGCTAGATACTGAGCCATGGGGAGTAGAAAAGAACTGTCAAAAGACCTGCGTAACAAGGTAATGGAACTTTATAAAGACGGAAAAGGATATAAAAAAATATCCAAAGCCTTGCAAATGCCAGTCAGTACTGTTCAATCACTTATTAAGTAGAAAATTCGGGGATCTCTTGATACCAAGCCAAGGTCAGGTAGACCAAGAAAGATTTCAGCCAAAACTGCCAGAAGAATTGTTTGGGATACAACGAAAAACCCACAAGTAAATATTTACCCACAGGTAAATATATATATATGCATATACAGTATCTCACAGAAGTGAGTACACCCCTCACATTTTTGTAAATATTTGATTATATCTTTTCATGTGACAACACTGAAGAAATGACACTTTGCTACAATGTAAAGTAATGAGTGCACAGCTTGTATAACAGTGTAAATTTGCTGTCCCCTCAAAATAACACAACACACAGCCATTAATGTCTAAACCGCTGGCAACAAAAGTGAATACAACCCCAAGTGAAAATGTCCAAATTGGGCCCAATTAGCAATTTTCACTCCCCGGTGTCATGTAACTCGTTAGTGTTACAAGGACTCAGGTGTGAATGGGGAGGAGGTGTGTAAAATTTGGTGTCATCGCTCTCACACTCCCTCATACTGGTCACTGGAAGTTCAACATGGCACCTCATGGCAAAGAACTCTCTGAGGATCTGAAAAAAAGTATTGCTGCTCTACATAAAGATGGCCTAGGCTATAAGAAGATTGCCAAGACCCTGAAATCGAGCTGCAGCATGGTGGCCAAGACCATACAGAGGTTTAACAGGACAGGTTCCACTCAGAACAGGCCTCACCATGGTCGACCAAAGAAGTTCAGTGCACGTGCTCAGCGTCATATCCAGAGTTTGTCTTTGGGAAATAGACATATGAGTGCTGCCAGCATTGCTGCTGAGGTTGAAGGGGTGGGGGGTCAGCCTGTCAGTGCTCAGACCGTACGCCGCACACTGCATCAAATTGGTTTGCATGGCTGTCGTCCCAGAAGGAAGATGATGCACAAGAAAGCCCGCAAACAGTTTGCTGAAGACAAGCAGACTAAGGACATGGATTACTGGAACCATGTCCTGTTGTCTGATGAGACCAAGATAAACTTATTTGGTTCAGATGTTGTCAAGCGTGTGTGGTGGCAACCAGGTGAGGAGTACTAAGACAAGTGTGTCTTGCCTACAGTCAAGCATGTTGGTGGGAGTGTCATGGTTTGGAGCTGCATGAGTGCTGCCGGCACTGGGGAACTACAGTTCATTGAGGGAACCATGAATGCCAACATGTACTATGACATACTCAAGCAGAGCATGATCCCTTCCCTTCGGAGACTGGGCTGCAGGACAGTATTCCAACATGATAACGACCCCAAACACACGTCCAAGACGACCACTGCCTTGCTAAAGAAGCTGAGGGTAAAGGTGATGGACTGGCCAAGCATGTCTCCAGACCTAAACCCTATTGAGCATCTGTGGGGCATCCTCAAACGGAAGGTGGAGGAGCGCAAGGTCTCTAACATCCACCAGCTCTGTGATGTTGTCATGGAGGAGTGGAAGAGGACTCCAGTGGCAACCTGTGAAGCTCTGGTGAACTCCATGCCCAAGAAGGTTAAGGCAGTGCTGGAAAATAATGGTGGCCACACAAAATATTGACACTTTGGGCCCAATTTGGACATTTTCACTTAGGGGTGTATTCACTTTTGTTGCCAGCAGTTTAGACATTAATGGCTGTGTGTTGAGTTATTTTGAGGGGACAGCCAATTTACACTGTTGTACAAGCTGTACATTCACTGCTTTACATTGTAGCAAAGTGTCATTTCTACAGTGTTGTCACATGAAAATATATAATCAAATCTTTCCAAAAATGTGAGGGGTGTACTCACGTTTGTGAGATACTGTATATATATATATAATATATATATATATGCAGTGGATACACACCCGTTAAAATGCCAGGTTTTTGTGATGCAAAAGAATGAAAAAGATAAATCATGTCAGAACTTTTTCCACTCTTAATGTGACCTATAATGTGAACAATTCAATTGAAAAACAAACTGAAATCTTCGAGGGGGAAAAATTAAAAATAAAAACCTTACAATAACCTGGTTGCATAAGTGTGCACACTCTCTTATAACTGGGGATGTGGATGTGTTCAGAATTAACCAATCACATTCAAACTCATGTTAAATAGAAGTCATTACACACCTACCATCATTTAAAGTGACTCTGATTAATCACAAATAAAGTTCAGCTGTTCTAGTAGGATTTTCCTGACATTTTCTTAGTTGTATCTCAGAGCAAAAGCCATTGTCCGCAGAGAGCTTCCAAAGCATCAGAGGGATCTCATTGTTGAAAGATATCAGTCAGGAGAAGGGTACAAAAGAATTTCCAAAGCATTAGATATACCATGGAACACAGTGAAGACAGTCATCATCAATTGGAGAAAATATGGAACAACAGAGACATTACCAAGAACTGGACGTCCCTCCAAAATTGATGAAAAGACGAGAAGAAAACTGGTCAGGGAGGCTTCCAAGAGGCCTACAGCAACATTAAAGGAACTGCAGGAATTTCTGGCAAGTACTGGCTGTGTGCTACGTGTGACAACAATCTTGCGTATTCTTCATATGAATGGGCTATGGCAGAGCTGTGTTCAAGACCACCTAAAGCGAGACCAAGTCAAGACCAAGACCGAAGCCAATCAAGTCTGAGTCAAGACCAAGACCAAAGGGAGGCGAGACCGAGACGAGACAGAGACGGGAACAGCTGGGAAAGGGTCGAGTCCGAGTCAAGACCGAGCCCAGAACAACACAAATCCATTTTGAGACTGTGATTATAGATGTGTCCGATCATCACCATAATATGACCACAAACTGTATGGTATTTTTGTATTCATATTATGGAAGTATGGCATATTTCCCATGAATTCTGAACTGGCAGCAGGTTTAAATTGCGGAAAAAACAAATAAGCCTTACCGCTAATATATAATCAGGTTACTTTCACTGCATTTACATAGAACCCTTTCAGGCATTTTTCACTGGTCTTCTGACCACTCATATCAGCAAGAAATAACAGATGATAGCTGATTTCACTGACATGATCCCGAGCATGCAGAGAAGAATGAAGTACGTGCACAGGTTCACACGTGCTCGTCACATGAACACGTGCTCATCATAGCTGGTGATAGTCATTGGCTGGAGAAAAGTAGACAGTCATTGGCTGGAGAAGCCAAAGGCAGAACACAGCTGTATGGTGTCTTTGGAAGAAATACAGCGCCTGTTACCAAGAACGAAATTGTCACAAATTAGGGGGGACAGAGTCAGAGGCAGGTGCGACTTCCTGTGTTTGCATATGCACAATTTTTTTTAGGGACTAATAGTACAGACATGTCACTTAATGTGTAAAAATGATAAAAATGTTACATCAAGTCTATCTCCAATGCATCAAATGAATGATGTACATAAACATTCAGGAAGTTTAATGAAGTGAAATATGCACAATAATGTCAACATGAAAATTAACCAGCGCATAATTTGTAATGCACCACCGCAAACAATTGTATGAGAATGATCAAAACACATTCTCTGCCCCACCTGAAATTCAAAGCAGTTAACATTATCAAAACTCATCTATTTTTACAATCTAATATTTCTATATAATATTTCCATATATATATATATATATATATACTGTTTTACGTTTTTTACATTTCAATCTGAAACTGATGGGTGTTATTTACCGATTCAAGTATTATTGTCCAAGTCTTAATGGTTTCTTGACCAGCACCATTTGTTCCAGTGATATAACCTCTACAAAATGCTGAATCCACTTATTAAATGGGAGAGAGTGTGGTGATTGCCATCTAATAGCCAAATTTTTTATTGTAGCTGCTAAATGTTGCTTTTTCTAATCCATTGAAAGATTCCAGGAGCTATCATAGATGCAAGGAATTGACTATTTTTATTCAAGCATCTTGAAATAAAATGTGTAACTTTCTCCCAAAAACATCTAACTGTAGGATATTACCACATCATATGAAGAAACATATCTACCGGATTTAAGATTTAAGGAGCATAGTGAGCAATTTCATCATACAGTGCTTCCTAAGTGTTACAAAGAATATGTAAATATTTTTCAAATTAATAAAATTATTTGGATTACACATGCTAAAGTGACATTATTCCATATTACATTCCAATTTAAACATTCTTCAGTTACATTTAGATCTATAATGGCTAGTTCAGAATATGAGCTTTAGAACATTTAGTTCATTAATGCCTAGTTCAGAAGATGAGCTTTCTAGACACTGCTTGTATTTTATAGAAATTGGTCCTTTTTGTTGCCCACTTACTTTATTTATAAATCCTATTGGGTTATGAATAATTTGGAATCCCAAGGAACTGACAGCATATCTGACCTAAGTTCTAAATAAAGAAAGAAGGATTTACCAGTTAATGTATGTGTCTTTCAGGTCTTGAAATCAAACCTTAACAATCCATGATATCAGCAAAGGTCCGAATACCACATCTGGACCATTTGGGAGAAACAAAAAGCCACCCTCCCTATCGTTAGGAATTGTGAAATATTGTTGTCTGTTTGTTTCAAATCTGCAGTGCTTTCCAATTTTATCCCAGACCAGAGTGTTGCTTACATTGTTTAAAGGGTATATCTGTGAACACCAACACTTCCAAAGCAATAGGAAATACCGTATTTCTTTCAATATTCATCCATGGAGTAAAAAGCTGGAAAATATTATTTAAAATTAGGTATTGGGAATTTAGACATAATTAGAATGGGAATTTAGACATAATTTTATAGAAGACGTTGCTCATTAGTGCTTGTATACTTAACAATTTCAATCACCTCAAATTGTTAAATGTTTTTTTTCAAAGAGTGTTGAGTAACAGCTTTTACTGTTATCATGACTTACAGGTGCTAGTCAAATAATTAGAATATCATCAAAAAGTTGATTTATTTCAGTAATTCCATTCAAAAAGTGAAACTTGGATATTATATTCATTCATTACACACAGACTGATATATTTCAAATGTTTATTTCATTTAATTGTGATGATTAAAACTGACAACTAATGAAAATCCCAAATTCAGTATCTCAGAAAATTAGAATATTACTTAA